>OX596013.1:62847496-63041100 GCA_951394025.1 Heteromyza rotundicornis | reverse complement strand
CCACAGATGATAATGCAATACTTTTGCAGCACACATCATCACAATTTACTTTCCTTCAACGGAAAGCCCGAACTTTTTGCCATTTTTCAAACATAACAATTGTGCTGCGTACACTGACGATGCACCAATAACACTGTCACCAAGTGACGACGACGTATACCGTCCATACGACAAGCGACCAAAAAAGTACATGTTCCATCTGAACTGAAATTCGAGACTAACAAGATCAAGAAATAAAGTCCGTGTGTGGCAGAAATGAAAAGTACTTTATGCAGAGTTAAGCTTTGAAGGAATTTTCGTGCTTTACTATTTCTCTTTGAGCTCGCTTTAATGTGTTTGGCCACTTTCCGCACACGTTATACTGTGCGGCAGCCACATCCATTACAAAAGCCACTATGAAAAGTTTCCAATTAGTTAATTGCATATTTAACAAATGCCAATAACAATAACAACAACTGCAGTCACAACTTGAATAATTTTGGTGCCGCCTGTGTTGTTTGCCGCTTTGACATTAAAGGCGTTCATTTATGTGGACGTTTCTTATTAGTTCGTTTCAGCTCAGTCAGTTCTTGAGTTTTTTTAATTTAACAGACATAATTGTCTTCAAAACTTGTATGTGTTAATTTTTACAGAGCATTTTTTGACAATTGTCGATGCATTTTCGATGAATTTTCATTTATCAAGATATGCGAGGAGTTTCATTTCAAGAGGAGCCAAGTTCACTTTCTTAGCAAATGTTTTTGTTTTGTTTGTACCTACTACGCTTGCAAAAAAGTGGAAGTCTTGTTATTCGAAAAAATTAAGGAAAATTTGTTCTCGATATTATCCCATGGTGCTCATTTTCCAGACGGGCGAGATAGTAGCAAAATGAAGAGGAATGTTAAAAGTTAAAGTCGATATCTGGATAATTACGACATTGCGAAGTGATGCCCAGAAATTATGTATGTACAAGATGGCGTTTCTGTGGCAATATTTTTTTAACATTTTATTGCGCCTGATAACATCGATGTGGTAAACATCTTCATTCTGCTCAATGCCAAATGCCATTCACACCTTAAATAAGGGACTGGGCTTGCGTTTTTGCCGAGGCAAAGGATGAATGCGTACACAGCAACAATACGCTTCTTCAACTTCGCCGTGCTGGTTAATGTCTGCGAACACTTTTTAAGGCAGACATGGGCATTTCCAATTGCAATTGCAAATTTCTCAATTATATTCATTTAAATTGTCCAAAATTAATTAATGCATAATTGAGAAATATTCAATTTCAACTTTTCAAATGTAATTACTACTTTTTTTATGTACTTTTGATTGATTAGATTTTTGTACTTAAGTCCTTTTTTCAGTTACAAAATACCCTTCACTGTAATTGCAAAACAAAAAGTAGGTGTAATTGCAAAATGTTGAATGTGAATTGTTAGTGTAATTGATTAGTAAATGTAATTTATGCTGCCCATGTCTGCTGTAAAGGAAATAAATGAGCAAAGCGTTAATGTGAAACTCAAATATGGCGTAAATAATGGCTCAAGTATCGTGTGTCCTTGAAGCGAATTGGCGTCTCAACTTGCAGAAGAATGAGTGCGATTTTGAGTCGAGCGTGGAAATACTATGAAAATATGGTGCCCTCATAGCCGGAGTGAATTGCGGGCAATTCATATTGAAATTTGTGTTTCAATTTCAATTGCGAAAGTCTATGAATAACGATTTAAGTCATTATGAAACACCGATCTTTAACTCAACTGCGGGTGAGTTGCACCTTTTATATGATATATCAAACATACGGCTCCGATGGGTTAATGGCTTTGGTGGAATCCATTTTTCAAAATACACAGTGAAAAGCCTTAGCACTAACTCGTAAGCCAGATTTAATATTTTCTCCCCAAAAAAAGAGAGGCAATGATGGAGTTTTTGTGCGCACTTACTTATGCAGACACGCAACATTTCATTCAGGTTGCAGTACGATAAGTGTCAATGAGCAGCACTGCGAGCAGTTGATCCACGGCATTAACAACCCCACTTATTACAAATGGTTGCTGCTGCCTCTTCTACCGCAGTTGACATTAGATGTCACTCACTTGAAATGGTGAGTTAAGTATTCATTCGTCATGCAAACGTCTTCCACAACATTAATTTTCTGTTTGTTCAAACAAAATAAATCATTGGGATTTTTGAGTACCAAAAAGAACAGCAACAACGTCGATCTGCACATACTTGCTTTACCAAGTGTCAGTCGCAACAACAAGCAAACAACATTTTAATGACCATTTTCCCGGCAGTCAGAATTTACTCCCAACAAATGTAAGCGGTTCAATTTCACATACACAAATAGCGCTCCAAAAGTAAATATGTTGCAAAACTGTTACCGAAATGGTTCCAACTCCCTTAGCACATTTTCTTACATGCGGTATTCTTACATAGATTGGATGGTTAGGTTCGGTCGACGACTGTTTATGGCTTTTTTTACTTAGTTTGTCGCTGCCTAAAATTCGGCCCGGAAGTGCATTTTGCTTTTTCTCAAAGCGATTACATTTCGAGCTCTTCATTTTCATTTTCACTTTTACAAATGCATATACCCTGCACCCTGTATCAAAGCGCTGATACCCTTTTTCTTCAACCGATCATTCTCATAAGATCGAAACGAATGAAAGAACATCGAACGTCTTTCGATAATGAAGTTACGAAATTTTAACGACATTAATCTTGCGATATTTCCGCAATGGTGCACTTAAAATAAAAGCACAAAAATGCATCTATCCGGAAAAAAATGCAACACCAGCCACCACAATAACAAAAGCAGCAACAACAAACAGCCCGCGAAACTTTCAGGCATAAAGTTAAGCCTAGGATGGATGAGCAGGCTGCTAAGCAACCCGCTTTCATCTTATGCTTGACCCCCGAAGGGTTCAAAACGTTTGTATGGTCGTACTTTTTTCCTCGTTTCATTCCACTGCTACTTTTGCTGTTGTTATTTTTTCATAAATTTTAAAAATCAATAAACATTCTATTGATAAATAAGAAGAGTAAAGCGGGAGGCTAAGAGAAGCAATAGCATTTTCTGTCGTTCAGGCTGGTTTGCGCTCTGACATTTCCCTGCTCTGTGCTGCACTGTGCGCCTTTATGATCGTGATCGCCCTTATATCGTGATTTGTATTAAATGTACTTTCTGTCCTCTTGGCTTCGATGAGTACCTATTCTATTCTTAAGAATGTTTACGCTTTGGATTTAATTTTTTCTTCTTACATTTTTTTCGTTCGAGGAATGTGCGCGCCTTGTATCAAAACAATGAAATTGGTATCTGCGATTAACTGGAATTCGTATTCAAAATTTTTGTTTTATTATGATCTAATTTTAGCAAGGAATAACTCATTGGTGATTTGTTAAATAATTTTGGTGAAGCCACCAAAAATTGCTAAAAATGTATGAGAAACTCCCCTGCAGCCAACTTTTTATGGCAATTGAATCACGAGTATACCTTTTCTGATGCATTTCCTGTACATTGACCAGACTGCTTTGTGCGTGTGCTCTTTCGTTTTTGGTTGGTTTTTTCTTGAACTTCTTGTAGTTGCTTAGGCAATTCGGCAACATAATTTTCATTAACCACGTTGTATGGGCGACTTCTCAAAATAAAACAATCACTGCCGACCGTACAAATACAAAAACCCCAAATCTCGACTAAGATGATAGAATATAAGAAAATTTTAACTGACACAAGCAGGAACAAAAATACCACTGGATATCTGCTTGCACACATAGTCTTCGAATGAAAATATGGATGCTTCGTGGAAATAGGACAAGGTGAGTTTACAAACTCAAATCGTAGAACTTTCCCGTTATTTAATCTCAAAGGACTGTTAAAGAAACACAAAAGAAAGAAACTCGCTGGATCCTCGGGAAGATTTCGTTGTGAACGCTTCGCTCCCTGTTCTTGGCTTAATCGATATCTAGGCCCTGATTGCTCTTTACTATAACTATACACCCTGTAAATGTCATATCGAGTACTTTGATTACTGAAAGACAGCATGAAGCAACTGCAGCATTTATCATTAAAAATACATTTGCATTTTGCCACTTGTAAATAACAAAATGAAATGAAACGCATTTATTAGTTCCACAACACGAAGTGCATCAGCAGCGGTATTAAAACTTGTCTTGCGGCAATTCGGAATGTTTATTATTGTTATTAATATTACCCGACACGTCGCGTCTAAGGCAAGCAGCGTGGAGGCAGCATTACTTTTTTTTTTATTGTTTAACAGCAGCAACCGCAGCTGATTGCAAATATCGCTAATGTTGGCTTTGGCGCAGAACCTGCCAAAGAATTCATTAAGCCACGCACTTCTCATATGCATGCAGATGCGATGGCATCCTAACGATTTATGCTCCGGCTTGATACTCGTATTTAAACTAATTGAATAAGCGATGCTTCTCATGCAACTCAACTTAACTCTCATGTCCGACATTAGCTCCAAAAAATTCCAAGCCTCAAAAAATAACAACGAGGCAAAATGAAAAATAAAAATACACATGCAGAGTTTTATATACCGTGAGTGACAACTGGGTTGCCGCCCTAAAGTAATTTTTCATCTTGTTACTTCTTGGTTCAGAGTATAGTAGTTTTGTTTGTAACGTCTTCCCAATTGGACTGTGGTGTATGCCCTAATTGATATTTTATTGTAAGTACCTACACCAGGGACGTAACCAGGAAAAAATTTCGGGGGGGGGTTTCATAAAATTTTTTTTTACTTATACTGAAGAAACAAAACTAGAAAATGCAAATAAAAATTAATATCAACGACAGATTGCTTTGGATTTTTCATAAAAAAAAATTGATAAAAATTTTTTTTTTAAATTTGGAAAAAAACGCGAAGGGGATTTATTCTAAAATCGAACACACCAAATTTTTCGTAAAATTTTTCGTCATACCACTTTAAATCTCATGGCACATATGATACCATATGTGCTTCTGGACACACAAGCATTCACGAATGCAGAGTTTTTCTATTTCCTTGTATATCCAACAGACAGACGATTCGTCCGAGCAAGAAAAATATTAGCTTGCCGGCCAGCTACGCTTATTTGCTCACCAGTGCTACCAGCTTTGCGCAATTTTCTCCACTTTTAGCTTTGTTGAAAAAAAGTTGGCTTACACGCTTAATCTCCCACAGCGTTTGTAGTAGCTGCTTTTTTGGGGCCGATCGAACGCGCGATTTCTTCAAGTTTTTTCAATGCAGCATGACTTTAATTTATTTATTAGTATGATCTTTTCGTAAATTATGTTAGAAAGTTGTTGCACAGTTTGTTGTTGTGTTATTGTGCTGTTGTCAGTTTTTCCTAAATAATTTCGTTATGTCAGCAGACTTTTTCAGATGCTCAGTAACTTTCATCAAACTAGGCTATGTATACATATGAGAATCGGGGCGTTCTTATTTAAAAAAAAAACTAGTGACTGAGTCTCGGTCGATCAAAGCTGACTTATACATAACCTACACCTGCCGGGGCAAAAACTCCCCTATACCAAGAGGATTGCAGATTATGACGATGACCCCTGTCACAGTACCTATATACATAGATATGTAAATTGAATACGGAACTACGTTTACTTTTATTCAACATATCTGAAATCCCCTAATATCTGCAATCGCCTTTCAAAGTAACAAATGAGCGCTGCTTTCAAAATTAATCGATTTCATTTAAAGACTTTTCAACTATCACATACGTGCCTAATCCTTCACTCCAACTGAACCTTAGCCACCAATTAATTCTAAATAGCCGCATCAGTCAGCCATCAGCGAAACTGCAATTCTAGCAAATTGCCGTAAATTTAGCGAACTTTTTGACATTTTTGTCAAGCAACGTACAAAACAAAAATTTCGATTGCCATCATTGGCAATTTTCAACTCACAATTGTCAATCAGTGCGAACTAAGCGACTGAGTTACAGCAACAGCAACAGCAACAACTAAAAACAAGAATGATACGAAAATTTCAAACGTCAACTGGAACATCAAGCATCAAGCCTCTTCCAACAGACCAAGCGTAGTGACATTTCGCCAAACACACAAACACAGACTCATGCACACACCCATACACACACGCGACACGCATGGTTACTACAAGCATGCATATTTAATATATGCCACATGGCATATACGTCAACAGAAGTAGTTATTTCCTTTAAAGGCTTTTTAACTTAAAGCTGTAATTATATTATTACTTCAATAGCAATTTTCAACATAAGTTTTGTGATACGTTGATGTATCACAACAACAACAACAACAACAACACGCATCGTCCACTAGGTACCTACTGTAAACCATAACATATAGGAGTCGTCTACTCGTAATGTGGGCAAGAGCATAGGCACAATAGGGTGCGGTGGGCCGATCACAGCAGACATCATGCCACTGGTGTGTACTGCTATATTACGGTGTGGTGTTGTGTGGCATGATGGACAACATCACTTCTGATGGCCGGGCAAAAGTTGTACTGCTGATTTTACAGTTGATAGCAGTTACTTTTTATGTTTAATTGAATTAAAAATCCCGATTATACTTGGCAAATGCTTGGCGGCTGCTTGGCAGGGAAGTTTTTCTGCCAGCCCGACGCCCGTTTGGTGCTGATTCGTGAGAGGTAAGAGAAGACATGCAATAAATGGTTATGTCTGTAATTAATTATTTTATTGAACTATTTTTATGGTCTCTTCCACTTAATAGTTCCATTTTCATTCAGAAATTAAATTAAATTTAGCGTTCAAATTCCTCCATATATTATTTGTTTTATTAAGCTTTTTCTTCTTCCCTCCCTGTTTGTTTTAGGTCAAAGTCATGGTGTTGGACAAGAACGACAGTCCGCCCGTTTTTCGCGATACTCCGCTGATGTTTAATGTTAGTGAGGATTTAGGTGCAGGCTATAATATTGCTACCATACGGGCCACTGACCCGGATACATTGGGCAATCTAACATTTTCCTTGGTCGGAGGAGATTATAATAAATTTCTGCTTGAATCGGATACTGGGAAATTACTCCTGAAAGATGCTTTGGATCGTGAGAGCCAGGATATTTATAAACTGCAAATACGCGTCTCTGATGGGCTGCAGTACACCGACACAATTGCAGTAATAGAGGTCAGTGCACACAATACAAATTTTAAAAGAAAATTCCTACTGCCACTAACAGTTTACAATCTATATTTCTAAATTTTCCATTCCAAAAAGAAAACACATAATAAATAATGCTTACACCGAACTCGCAGACTTACGTTTATTTTATTACCGTGAGAGCCAATATCTTGCGCAGTGTATTTTTCGCACAAAAATGCTCAAATTTTACTCTTTTGCATCACTTTTGTTTTCCTTGATTCCTTAGTTTTTTTTGTTATTTGTTTTTTGAGGTTGTGGTAATTTGATGCCTTGCAACGTGTTAAATAAAAACGCCTCAATGATTACTTCAATTCGCTTCCCTTTTATTTAATTTCTGCCAAAGCAACACTCAAACTGTACCTGCACCCCATATACATGCTATTGTAAATGCCTCTTGGCTGGAGCGGGGACAGACAGTCGGACGAACGAACGTATGCATGAGCCATAAGACGGTGAGTCAGGCGGACGAAGTTCAGCAAAGGAAGATTTTCAGTTCGTGGTAAACTTAAGAAGTTGTGCGTAAATTCCATGAAGATATCTGATCGGAATATGGATTCAACGAAATCAACAATAACAGTAAAGCACCTTCGTCCTAAGAAATTCTCGCGGTCGGTACTCTTATTGAAGCGTCTGTGGGGCTACATTTCTCAAAAAGTGTTCAAGGGTAAATGGTTTTGTTATACGGTTTGACACACCCAAAACGAGTCCTGCAAGGTATATTAAACTATGTACGGTCATTTCATATGAACATTTTCTGTAGTAATTGAGCTATGGATTGAGCTACTTCGTCTTCTATTTGGGCAGCATTGACAATGGACAGGGACATCGAATGAAAAACACCTCCCACACAAAATGGCCGCTAGAATTTCTTTATTTTCGCTTATCTTGGGAAAGACTGGGCCGATTTGGACATAGCTTTTTTTACTTGGTTAGAATTATTGTAGAATTTGGGGAAATTGTCGCAAATTTAGAGAAAAACTGACGAAAATCTATTGAAACATGTATCTTGAGCAGGTATTTGTATCTTAAGTATATTATAAAAATGCAATCAAAATTAAATGAAAAAAAAGTATGAAAACAAGTTTAACATAACACTTTGGCTGCAGTCATTTAATTAAATGCATCTCAACCTCACACATATTTAAATATTTGTTTTCACTACCACAGGTGACCGACACCAATGACAATCCACCCGTCTTCGATGAGCCAGTTTACTCCTTTGACATAGCCGAAAACGCCCCGCGTGGCTATCAAGTTGGCGTCATTGCGGCCACAGATCTGGATCTGGGCAGCAATGCCATGGTCTCCTACACCGTCATTTCCGACTGGGCTAACGATGTGTTTAGCTTGAATCCGCAAACGGGCGTTTTCACACTGACAGCACGCTTGGATTACGAAGAAGTGAGAGCATAAACACATTTTTTTATTATATTGTTTGATGATGAAGCATAATTTTAATTTGGGTTGGGGGAAAAATTTTAATTTATTCTTGAAATTTGTTTCATTCCACACAGGTGCAACACTACATTCTCATGGTGCAAGCTCAAGACAACGGTCATCCCAGCTTATCCACCACTTTGACGGTGTACTGCAACGTTTTGGATTTGAATGATAATGCACCAGTCTTTGATCCCATGAGTTATTCGAATGAGATTTTCGAAAATGTTTCGATTGGAACTCCTGTGGTGACGGTTACGGCCACAGATATCGACTCAGGTGAGTTGGATGTAGTATTTCTCGATGTGGTATTCAACAGCGTAAGCCAACTTCCACTTCTTCTCGGGGACAATTGAGGATTGTTTTACTTATTTGCGCTAGTTTGCAATGATGCATCCAAGTAATTCAAATGATCAATCCTCTAAACGCCGCAGAATTTTTATTTGGCCCAACATTTTAAATAAGCTTTCCAAGGTGTTTTCCTTTGAATTGTTGTCGCATTGCAAACTGTTTACTTGAATACTCAAAATAAAACTTATGCCTTCTGAAATCCAGATCACACAATTATTGTTCATATAAAAGCAACTGTAGCCTTTGCCTTTGCTGCTGCTGATGAGGAGCCGCGAAAAAGCTTTTCAAATAGTTTTTGCAGCTCGTCCCAAAAGAGCCAGTAGGTAGACATGGTGTTGAATCATCAGCAATTATCATAATAATAAAGCAAGGCACGAAGTCAACTTCCAGGCGCAGATTCAGCTGAAACGGCCACCTTAGACTAGCGCACTAAGTGAATAAACGAGTGCTTGGGTGGGTGTTAGATTCGTAACGTCTTTCAGAGGTATACAATAACAGTAACATCGCCAATGTGAACTTCAATTTAAAAAGGCGTCACAATTTTCACCAAATTATATTGGCTCACCGCAATTTGAATTCGAAACGAAGGAAATAGTAGAAAAACGCAAACACCAAAGAGATCATGCAGCCAAATCTAAGTCAGAAAGAAAGTTAATCTATGAAAGAAGTACTGTTGCACTGAATGGATCTACTACTTACTACTTAGTTCCTACTATTTTTTCTAATAATATTCAATTTTCTATTTTGTGTTGCGCCCTTCCCTTCTTCGACCTATCGAAGGCGATAACGGTCGCATCGAGTATTCGATTACAGCAGGCGATGATAATAACGATTTTGATATTGCTAGCAACGGTACCATACGAACACGCCGTGAACTTGATCGCGAAACAAGAAGTTCATATAATTTGATTGTAACCGCAAGAGATTGTGCCAAAGAATTTCCAAATCCATACGATGTGGTCCAACAGCAACAACCACACAAACAGCTCCAGCCACAACGTCAGCGCCGTCATCTGCATCAGCAGAGTTTATCATCAACAGTGCAGGTATGTAGTTTCTTTAAAATGTTAGTTTGCAAGCTCCTTTATAAGAATGGATGCACTATTAGCATAGCCCAGGTTGTGTATGGGGAAATTCCGAATTCATATTTTCCGTTGGTGCTTCTGTTGGGTGCAAACATTTTCGTCATTAAGTTTTATCCAAATCGGATAATTGGAAAACCAAAATCAGTGGTTCTCCGTTCGCCCTGTTCATTACAATTGTAATTATAGTTTGGAAGCAATTCATACTTGCGTGGGTATGATTCAAGGTGGTAAGTAGTTCAACTTTGAAATGCGCACACCGAAAAAGTTCTTTGCGGCACATTCGCAACTAATGTGCCACTTGTAATCAGGAGATTTTTAAGAACATCCTCAAGAACAAACGTACTCCAAAGAGTACGCAATTAAACGGGAAATTAAATAAATCGTCACCGCAAAAAGTATCAGCTTGGAAAATGTGGCAAACAGAGTGCGGCAGCTGCCGCTAAAGGCAACGAAGCACAAAAAAATTACTTTAATTAACTGATAACGCTGAATGCAGAGTAATAACATGTAGCATATGATGTGACACAACAAAGAGAAAGGCTTTGGCATGAAGGACTCTGTGCGCTGTTCTGAATACAAGATGCACTTAAAATTTAAGTTCCTGCACGATAAGCGAACAATTCGGATTTTACTTTTTTGTATTCTTTATCAAAGCTCATTTATTACGAGTTGCAGCGAAGATAAGAGGCGCAATAAATCCAAAACAGAAATAAAGCAAAGAGGCGATTGGAATTTTATTTTGAGCCCGATTTTGGCTTAAGTTTAAGGGCATGTAAAAACCTACGCTACGGACACTGCAGCACAGCGTTATTAAAATTCTGCTCAATATTTGTTTCGAGTTTGAATATTTTGTGTACGAGTGTGTGCAGTGGCGCATTAATGCACATGCTGCATGCTCCTTGTGACCACGCGCATGGTCCTCAACTCCAAAGTTTGCATTTTTCCGTGGCTTGTGTTTGCATGTGTACCGTGCGGCATTTAAATGCGGCAAATGTGCCTTGTTTTGTATGTTGTGAACCGATTTTTATTGGTAAAATGATAAATTCGCTACAAGGCGATTTACTACGCCAGCAAAGAGTCTTCAAAGTAATAACTTCCTCTTAAAAGCCAACCAAAATGGTTAGCAAAATAAACTTAAATTTGTACTTATTCGAACTCTGTGGCACTTAAACGGCGCCCGGGTTCGAGTCCCACTCGAGATGTATATTTATTCATAATGTTTGCAATACTAGCAAATGTTCCTTATTGAAATATTGAATAACAACTTTTGTCACCTTTCCCTGAATTTGAACTCGGGAACTCGGGTTTTACAAGTTCATCATTTTACCCTCTGTGTCGACAAAATCAAAGCTAAGTAATTCTGAAATATTCGAAATTGCAATCAATAAGGTCTTAGCAGAGGCCTCTGCATTGTACATTGTACAAACCAAATATTGACTTTGTTATCTCCACGTAGCTACTTGTGGCTTCTCGAATTTTTTAATTTTTGCAAAATCGTGGCTCGCACACGTACTAGTCTCACTGCTGCAAAACTGAAAATATTTGTCCACATTTTAGATTTTATTCAATATCAGAATAACTTTTCTTTCTTACTGTCAGCGATAGTAGGTACACATGCACATGCACGCTTACTAAGCGCTTCGCAAGTAGGCGGCTGCATTCGAAATTCGAGTGCAACTGCTGTGTGGAGAAGAGTAACAACTTCATTAATAATCGAAAATCATTCGGTGGAAATCTCCCAGTTTTATTTAAATTTTTTTCCATTTTCAATCTCACCATCATCCGCATTGGCAATATCGGCATTTGTATCTTAGGCAATTATTCTTCTTGTGCACTTTTGGGAAAGTAATTCCTAATGCAACTAATAAATTGTAGCCAATGTCCACAACGTACAGATTCGCCTATTTCAATTTCAGGAGCAGCATTCAATTGCCGTGCGCTGCTCTGTTAATAAATCGTTCGTAATTAGAAAATGCATTAAAGTCTAACTGAGTGCGATGTAGTGGTTAATGCTGGTGTTTTGTTGCAGTCGCAATTTCGAATGGCGAAAGCTCGGTTCTTCTTCTATATGGTCTTAAACGTTATTTGCTACACAGATTTTTTTATTTATCTTGGCTGGCGGAGTCATGCAAATATAATTTTATTGCCTACAATTTTATAAGAAATGTTTGCACATTTGTGCAATTGTAGTACTTATTGCATTTTATTTGTGTTCGATTTCTTAATCACCGTGTTGAAATTTTTAATGCGTTTGACTTTACTCCGCCATTACCGTTACCCGATAACATTGGTAATAATATGAATATCAGAAAATCCAAACAACTGAAGTCTTACCAAAATTAATGTACTTAGGGTTTTTCAAGTAAATGTCTTTTAAGAAAAAAAAAAAAAAAAAAAAAGGATTTCTTTGAAGTGTTTGAAAAATATTAAATGTTCGAATAATTTTAGGTGACAATCACGCTCAAGGATGTTAACGATGAAGCGCCCAGTTTCACTTCCCCCAACGAAACATCGGTGCTGGAGAATATTGCCATCAATACTGTGATCATGGCGGTGAAGGCTGTGGATCGTGACGAAGGTCGCAACGGCTATATTGAATATTTACTGGCGAACGAACCAAATATATTGCCCTTTAGTTTGGGATCCGTGGATGGACTACTTCGAGTTTCGGACCGTTTGGATCGTGAACTACGTTCCAGTTATGTATTGAATGTAACTGCACGTGATCGTGGGGAGCCACCACAATCAAAACAGACTCAAATCACCGTCAAGCTACTGGATGAGAATGACAATAGTCCCGTCTTTGATCCAAAACATTATTCCTCTTCGGTGGCTGAAAATGCCAGTATTGGAGCCATGGTCCTACAAGTCTCCGCCACAGATATTGACGAAGGCGCTAACGGACGAGTACGCTTTGCCATTGCCGCGGGCGACAACAATCGTGACTTTAGCATTAGCGAGGATTCGGGTGTGGTGCGGGTGGCGAAAAACTTAAATTACGAACGAAAATCACGCTATGTACTCACCGTACGCGCCGAAGATTGTGCCGCCGATGTGGCTACCGGTAGTGTCAATGAGCGTGGCAAATTTTCGGCCATCAGTGAGTCTCGTTATGATACTGCCGAATTGACAATTGTCATCACCGATATTAATGACAATCCTCCCACATTTCTGGACTCACCATACGTTGCCTACATCATGGAGAATGTAATACCGCCGAATGGGGGGTATGTGCTAACAGTGGAAGCCTATGATGCCGATACGCCACCTTTAAATTCACAAGTTCGTTACTTCCTGAAAGAGGGTGATGTCGACATATTTCGCATAAATGCTTCCACCGGAGAAATAGCACTGCTGAAGGCCTTGGACCGTGAGGCGCAATCGGAATATACGTTGACTTTGGTTGCCATGGATACGGGTAAGTGCAATACAATATCTACGTCATTTTTGGCAGCAAAAAAAGCGAATGCTACTTCGTATCGCAGGTAGGCATCGAGGTCGATCCCCGGTGCAAGGACCACAAATGCTCCACGTATATACTCTACTTTGACTTATTCACATTCCAACATTCCAACATTCCACAATATTCTTCTCATAAAATTTGTAAATAGAGTACCATATTATAAGTAATTCCCAGTGTGTAAAATATGCACGTATCTACTCATTTCTGAAAACAGCTTCTGGGCAATATTTGGAACAATTCACAATATGGATGCCACAGCGTGATTATATACATTTTTGCTTTTGCTCGAGCTCAGGCGCTTTATCAACATCTCCAGTATGCAAAATATTGCAAGTACTCGTCGCGTACAGTACATTTTTGGTTTTAATTTTGCCGCAGCATCAACTCGGAGAAGGGCGTTACTCGCCACAGCGTTTCTCAAAACTCCGCTGTCCGCTGTCCGCTCCGCTCAACATATCCATTTGATCTTCTTTGGCATTCGGTCTCTCCTCAAGAATGAGTGCTTGTAAAAACAATTTCAACTTTCAAACTGCATTTTCGTTTCATTCATTGCGGTTGGTTGGCTTTTGGTTCTTTTGATTCGGTTCTGCTCATGTTGGGCCCCCTAAGAAAATATATTCTTATAATTAATGTAATTTGTAAATGTTGCACTCATGATTTTTGTTCACAGTCAACACCGATTATAAGCTTTGTGTATGCATTTCGCCTGAAATTAAATATGTGCATACATATGTAGTTGGAGGTATGAATGAGAATGAAAAGAAGAAGTAAATTTGTTGGAAAGTTAGCAAAAGTGCGAAGTGGCCTCTTTCTAAGTTATAAGCGAGAATTAACTTCTTACAATCATTGCAAAATACGATTCTTTTTTCGATTTCTACAACAATTTATTTCTTTAAAATTAATTTTGGGGACAACTTACAAGGCTTTTTTCAAAAACATGTCCAAAGAAGAAGTTAAAACAAAGCAGTTTTTAATATTTATTTTTGTTTTGTATATAAAAAAGAACCCTGGATTGGAAAATATGCGGGTACTCCGCGGTTGCATTGCGGGTGTTCGCATCCACAACACCTCTAGAGAAAAACAGAGGCTTAAATAATAGTTACGTGAATAGGACTATGGTGCTGAAGGAACTTAAAATCCAATGTTGGTACGTTTAACCGATCAGAGATGGCAAATGTATTGCACCATTTTTTTCACGGTTAAGTTGTAAATTTTTCCATAAATTTGTGAAAAATTGGTAAAAGGACTTACAACAACTACAACTTTTTTATGTCGAATTTTGAAGAATTATTTTAACAATTTTTGTTCGGTTGTTCCAACCTACCAATAACGGTTCAGGTTTTTAATAAATTTTGAAAAATTGTACGTTAACAACTTTTTCATTTTACCGACGTTTTTTTTTGTGTCTACAGCAAATCAACCAGCAAAGTAGACAATAAGTAGGATTATTACAAATTTGATTATCTGCAAAGTGCAAGTTTTTTTGTCCTCGAATAAAATCCTAAAATTCAAGTAATAAAATTCGGAACTGATTCGCTGGCACCACCATTCTGGACAATAAATGTCCAAATCATGGTTCGCAAATAAATTATAGTGCAATGTTTATTCCGCCGCAACATCGCCTAAGCACATGAAGTCGTTTCTAGCTAGAGAGACAACTCGCGAAAGACATAGAATACCTTTGTATGTTACCAAGGATTTTTTTTAAACCATTTTACGCTTTATTTTTGTAGAATACTGCTATTCTACAAAGCAAATTCTCTTTGCATATGTTTTGAGAATAGAATCTCCACATTTTGCTAAACACATTTTGCTTTTCACAAGGTAAAAGAAACGCTCTTGAGGGCCGCTTTTGGCGTTTATGCAGCTGGCAAGGTGTGTGAAGAACTCATTTATAAGTGATTTTATGTAGTTGTTGAACATTTTTATGGTGGTTTTCAATTGCGTTCGAACTGGTGCATAGGAAATTTCCAGAATTCGTTGGTGTTTGCTAGGCAAAAGATGCGCGGCTGAAAACATACGTAAAAGCTTCGAAGAATTTTTACTGTTCAATCGTTGGTGCTCGCAACTTTTTCTTTAATTCCGAAAAATCTCGGAGTCCCGTGATTTTGAAAAGCCTTCGGGATCGAAAGCCCTACCTAGTATGAAATAACATCTGAAATACACATAATTTAGCTTATTGCCTATGAAACCATTTTCAACTGGGACAATAAACTTCCTACCTACTTTAGTAAAATGAAGACAACTTATTGTTAAAGGCATTGTCCCGAAATCGCCGTTTTATTTATTTATTTTCGTTTTAGTTAGAAGCGTAGAAAGGCCAATCCGCAAACCACCACCGCCGCGCGATCATAATGCACTACTTTATTGTTTTCCTTATTTCTACAAGTATCTCTTTGTATTTGCATGTGCTTTCTCCGTTGGTGTTGTTGCAGATGTACTTTTTGTGTTTTCTGCAAAAAAAAAATTCGACTTTTTTTGAAGTTTTTTTTTTATTGGACAAGCGCAGAAAATACAGTTATTGATCTTGATCTTATTATGGTTGGAAAATTGTACTCTTCATATTTATTGGGCATTACATATCGCTCATTCCCTCAAAAAATCGTATTGTTGGGAAATCACGATTTGAAATTTAAAATTTTTGTATTTCATATGAATTTCAGCTCTTGCAATGTTTTTGAAAAAGGGTTAAAATACATCAAAAATTATGAATCCTAGTGGCATTCATAACTCCGAAACCCCAAATTGGCAAGCCATAACCGCAGGACGTAAACGAAAAACTAAAGCAACGAACTTTATAAAATTTTTATATTTTGGCAGATAGGCAAAACTTTATTAGTCTTTGAGGAAAACCAAATGCAAATGTATTTTGTATTTTCAAATAATTAGAATAATTAGAAACTCGTAAATATTAATAAAGCCCGGTAGAGAATGGCATTCATGGAACAATCGAAAGAGACGCATCAGATTTTTTAGATCCTGTTATTTCTCATCGCTCTACAATTAAAGCGAAACTCCAAAAAAAACCGACTACTGCCGTCGTACAGAATATCGTGCAATGTCACAACTCCAATAACAACTGTAACAACTGTGCAGTATTTTCGACAGAAAGCTAAACAAGTATGCCACAGAAGATCAGCTCATATGAATACGCAGCAAACAAAAAGCGCCAAGAAACATGCATTACGGCTTGTAAATTGCTGCTTCGTTGGTTAAAGGAGAAAATGGCTGCTGCTGCAGCGATTCGTGTTTTCCCTCTACTAGCTGTATTTGATTCTTTTCCTCTTATTGTAGTTCTTTTAACTGCATTGCAAACACCATTCCGATGCGTAGCGATTTCTAGAATTCAGCTTTTCTTTACTTTGTTTGTGCTGTGAGTTTGCGTTTCTAACAAGCTTTTTATTTATCCTGCAGGCTGCAGCTCACAAAAATAAATTCGTACGAGATTTATCACACATGCCAAGGCTAGAGAGAAAATAAAAATTCGTACCACTTTGGCTTGACTTTACCATAGATTCTATACCTTTCTCGCCATTCTTTTCCCTGCACTCGCTCGATTAGCTCTGTCTGCGTCGCAGTCATCCATCGTTTTTTGTAGCAGAACGCAAGCGAGCACGCGCGTTCAAATTCAGCTCACACCTATGCCTTCCCATTCTTGGGTACCAAAATCGGTTTCATTCCTTTATTTCCATTTTTTCAATTTGTGTCGGATCGCCTATCGGCTGGGTACTGTGCGTTGAAAAGGTACACATTTAATGTTTTTGTTGTAGTGACATTTTTCCATCTTAAAATTCTTGGGTGGATTTTGAGATTTTGTGGATTTTGTTGAAATGGTACCCTTTGGCTGAATTGTTTTGAATTCTGTGTGTGGACAGTAGTTTTTTTGAATCTTAAGCCAAACGATTTCGGATTCATTTGGTATTTTGACAGATGTTGCAGGTTTGTGTATGTATAAAATAAATGAAAACATAGTAACACAACTAACGTCGCAATTGACGACACCATATTTTTTAACGTGCCTTCACTTTGACCATTTGTACAGAATACAGGGAGTTTCGTCTTTAATTCATTTTATTGACTATGCAAATACTTTTCCCAGGCATTCCGAGGCAAGACAATCCAATCTTAGCATGATCACCAATTCTACTGTGGCTGCTGCTGCATCAATAATTTGCTTACTGTTTAATGCACTAAAGCGTTACAGCAACTAAACCGTTACGGCAACTGGGAAGAAAAAAACTCTGGTGGTGGTCTGCGATAATTTGTAATACAATAACATATTAGAGACAATGCAAGAATTGAAGAAAATATTTTCACAATATTTTGCACTTTTGCTACGTTTTTCAATTTAATTGCGGAACTGAAATGGAAAAATTCAAATGTTTTAAAACGTATTTTTCACATTTTTACTCATGTCTGCTGCATAACAGCATCATATAATGGGCCATACAGCATTCATACATATATAATTGCAGAACTAAAAAGGGTAAAATAGTTTTGAATATGGTGGAAAACAAGCAGCGTGTGTGGTCAATTAGTACGTGCAAACGTAAGCCAAGACCCATCTCCAAAGTACAAGCGGGTTAATAGAATTTTTTCTCTCTCTCATTGCTATAGTTAAGGTACTACGCAATAATAGCTCCCACACCATTTTTAATCAACGAATTCCGTGCTACCCTTACATTTCCATTAAATATTGCAGTAAAACCAGTGAGCAAGGTTCAGCCTGTCAAAACCGACTTATCTTATCAAGTAGGTGTAGGGTATATAGCTGCCCTATACTAAGTTTCATACAATTTCGATGGAATCTGGTAATTTAGGGCCGGGCCGAATGAACTCAGGAGATCAAGAATATGTTTAGTTTTCCATACCTATCACGCCTCCTTATTGGCGTTACAAACGTCCGACCGAAGTGAATATACCCGTACCTCGTAAGGTTAGGGCATACAACTTTTGTACATATTCTTGTTCAGTAGACATGTCCTTGTATGGTAATATTTCAATTTGCTCGTTAAATTAGAACGCATAAAATGCATTGTTCTGGGTATTTTTTCTAGCGCTTATCTTGATAGTCACTTTTTTGTGGCACATAAGTGCATGTGGTTTCGCTTTGGTTTTTGACATATATATAGAAAATCACATTTCTAGGCGCGCAGCCACATCATACACAATTTATTTCTGTAACTATTGTTGTTGTTGGTGGCAATGAAAATTCTTTGCTGATTTGTGTTTTATCGATGATGCTTGTTACAATTTGTGGTCCATGGGTAAATACTTGCACGACAGTATCTTAGATTATGACCATAAACCCTTTCAGTGGTGGTGTGTACCTACAATTCGTTGCGTAGAATTTTGTTTCAAACAAAAGGAAAATATTGTAAAGAATACCAATGCAGTCAAAGTAGTATCATTGGCCAAAAAGTCGATCTTGAATTTATTCATTGTTGAAATATATTCCATACGAAATGATCATTTTGTGGGGTTTTTGGCAAAGTAGTTTATTTTTGCATCAAGAGAATGTATAAAAAACTTAAACTTAGCTACTGAAAGGGCTAGGTAATCAATTGAAAGTTACAACTCACAAGATCATTACCGTATTTTTTTATTTCCGAAACATAAATTTTTTTTTAAACTCAACTCTCATGACGAGCACTCGCTGTTCTATATACCGCTGGGCGACCGAGGCTAGTCTAAGTGCAAATGCGGCAAAACGGGTCATTCGAAAGTGCAAGGTCACGACATGGGCAGCGCAAAACATAAATAATACTGAGTGATACTCGATACACATACCAAATATCCAGGAGTGGTTGTGGATAACAAGCTACACTGAAAGCTATATGTTGAAGAGCGATGTGACAAATTGATGAATTTCTTTCGTAGCACTCAAACACTAAAACAGGCTTATTGTGATAGTTAACTTTAATCTTATTCGTATTGTAATCTTTCCTAACCTTTTTCTTTTACAGGTTCACCTCCGCTCACTGGTACAGGCATAGTTCGAGTCATCGTACAGGATATGAATGACCACAGTCCTGAATTCGCTCGTCCATCTTACCTCGCAAGTGTGCAGGAAAATCTACCCATTGGCACCAAAGTGCTACAACCAGTGGCCACCGACAAGGATGATGGCCTTAATTCTAAAATTAGCTTTACCCTACTCGGCGAAAAATTGGAAAAGTTCCATGTGGATGCCGAAACGGGTGAAATCACCACATCGGCCATATTGGATCGTGAAGAGACTCCAATTTACTATTTAACACTCATGGCGCAGGACAGTTCTGCCACTGAGCCGCGTGCCACAGCTGTGAATTTGACAATAACAGTATTGGATGTCAACGACAATACCCCAAGCTTTGAGGCCACAAGTTTTAATGTTAATATCCCCGACCGCATAAAGACGGGAGAATTTATTTTCGGTGGTCGAGCCAACGACTTGGACGATGGAACGAATGCCTTAATCACATACAACATAAGTGGAAAGGATATGGATAAATTTACGATCAACTCTAGGACGGGCGTGATCAAAACCAAAATCGAACTCAATAATACGAAAAATTCCAAAGTCGATATGGTATTCAGTATAATCATGCATGCCACCGATCAAGGCTTCGAGCCGCGAGCATCTATGGCGGATTTGACAATTTTACTACGACCAGCCACACTATTCCCCACCTTCTCCTATATGGCCAACTCGCAGTTTATGCTGGCCGAAGATGTACTCGAGGGTAAAGTAATAACCAAAATACTTGCTACATCGCCGAAGAAAGGTGCTGCAGGGAACATTCGTTTCTCAATAGCCGGTGGCAATATAGGCGAGGCCGTACACATCGATCCAGGCACTGGTGTTGTTTCAATTGGTAAAGAAGGTTTGGACTATGAAATTGCCCACCAATATGAAATTTGGATTGCGGCTTCCGATTCGGATAGACCCAGTCTACGAAGTGTGATGTTGCTTACCATAAATGTCACAGATGCTAATGATAATGCCCCTGTAATGGAGAAATTTATTTACAACTCAGAAATACTTGAAGAAGAACCGCCACCCCAATTCATCGTTAAAGTCAAAGCCAATGATCGTGATTCGGGGGATAGTGGTGAAATTACTTACCGACTGCCTGATGATTTCGACGGTACATTCGAAATCGATTCTGATTCGGGTGAAGTTTACACCACAACACGTTTGGATCGTGAGAAGCTGAGCTCCTACGAACTGATTGTAGAAGCTGTGGACCAGGGTATGCCTCAGTTGACGGGTTCGGCAAGTGTCCTCATCAGTTTGCTGGATAAAAATGACAATCCGCCGAAATTTTCGCGTCTCTATTCGGTAAATGTAACCGAAAATGCTGAAATAGGTAGCTTCGTTATTAGGGTGACTTCTTCGGATTTGGATGAAGGCGTTAACGCGAATGCGTCGTACAGCTTTTCTGAAAATCCTGGTCATAAGTTCAAACTTGATCCGGTAAGCGGTAATGTTACAGTAGCTGCACATATCGATCGAGAACAGCAAGATGAGTACTTACTTAAGATTGTGGCTTCCGATGGAGCCTGGCGTGCTGAGACACCCATCACCATTACAATACAAGATCAGAATGACAATGCTCCTGAATTTGAGCATAGTTTCTACAGTTTCAACTTTCCGGAGCTCCAACGTTCCATATCATTTGTGGGCCAAGTCATTGCCACCGATCGTGACAAGCAAGGTCCCAACTCGGTTATATCGTATTCCCTACAGCATCCATCTGATTTATTCACCATCGACCCGGCCACTGGAGAAGTCTTCAGTAAACGTACTATCAAATATAAACACTCCCAATTCGAATCCTCACCGGAGAATGTGTATTCGATGACAGTGTTGGCTACTGATAATGGCAAACCACCCATGTGCTCCGAATGTTTGGTGAACATAAACATTGTAGATGCAAATAATAATCCTCCGAAATTCGAACATGCTTCATACCTGTCGCCTGTGCCTGAATATTCTAAAATTGGTCAAAGAATCGTCAAAGTACATGCTGCGGATAAATTAGACTATGGCGTAAATGCTGAAATTGACTATTCTCTGGTGGGTGGCAATGCCACAGGATTCTTTACTATAAACAAGCACGATGGTTGGATCACTATAGCCAAGCCGCTGGGAGTACGTCCAAATACAGTTTTCGTAGTCACGGTTAAAGCCACCGACCGCGGTGTACCTGCGCAGGCCGATGAAACTCGCGTTTCTATTATTGTCACAGGAGACAATCGTTTTTCTCCGGAGTTCACTGCTCTGAGCTATCAAGTCATTGTCCCGGAGAATGAGCCTATCGGTTCAACTATACTAACCGTTAGTGCCTCGGATAAGGACGATGGTCCAAATGGCATGTTACGATACTCAATATCCGGTGGAAATGAATGTCGGCTGTTCGATGCTAGTTCGATCACCGGTGCCATTACGATTCTGCAACCGTTGGACTTTGATGCTATACAAGAATATCGTTTAAATATAACGGTAGAAGATTTGGGTTTCAAACCAAAAACTGCAGTGGCTATGTTAACTGTTATATTGACGGATATCAATGATAACCCCCCAATTTTCAACCAAAGCGAGTATCATGCTTTTATTTCGGAAAACAAGCAACCTCTTACATTTGTCTTTAAAGCCCACGCCACGGACAAGGACTCGCCCAAAAATGCCATCATACGTTATTCGATAACCAGTGGAACTGGAAAGAGTTATTTTAAAATTAACTCGAGTTCAGGTGAAATTGTGTCATCCGTCACGTTTGACTATGAAGAACGTCGGGACTATAATTTACAAATTATGGCAGCTAATCCTGGCTCGAACATGCAAAGTACTGCAATGGTCATCGTACACATAACTGGAGTGAATGAGTTCTATCCACAATTTGTGCAACCTGTTTTCCATTTTGATGTTTCAGAATCTGCTGTGGTGGGAACCTCAGTGGGTTCCATACAAGCCACCGACAAAGATGCCGGCGATGATGGGAAAGTCTATTACTTACTAGTGGGCTCTAGCAACGACAAAGGGTTCGCCATCAATACTATAACAGGCATTATATATGTATCTCGTCATCTCGATCGGGAAACACAAAATCGTGTGGTGCTCACAGTGATGGCTAAGAACTATGGCGGCATTCGAGGCAATGATACCGATGAGGCCCAGGTCATTATATCTATACAGGATGGCAATGATCCGCCAGAATTCCTTAAGCCAATTTATACAGCCAGCATATCGGAAGCGTCTGCTGTCGGCACTAACATAGCAATAGTGAAGGCGGTCGATAAAGATGTTCGTCCACAAAATAACCAATTCAGTTATTCCATCATTAATGGCAATTTGAATCAAACCTTTAAAGTAGACCCACAAACTGGTGAAATCCAAACAGCCAGAATGCTTGACTGCGAACAAGTGCCAGTATATAGTCTGATAGTGGGTGCCATTGATACTGGGATTCCACCACAAACTGGTACGACTACTGTCAAAATCGAGCTGCAAGATGTTAACGACAATGGACCAACATTTGAACCCAACGGTTTGATTGGTTACATTTCTGAAAATGAGCCGGCGGGCACATCTATTATGATCCTTACAGCAACCGATCCCGATCTACCACCAAATGGTGGGCCGTTCACATATTACTTGGTGGGTGGTAAACACAAGCCATTGATAACAATTGATAAACATTCGGGTTTGGTTAAATCTACCCGGAGCTACGATCGTGAAATGACCCCCACTCTGGAAGCAATCATCGAAGTGGAGGATAATGGTCAACCAAGGCAAAAGACTCAACATATTGTGACAGTTAAGGTTACCGATCAGAATGATAGTCCTTCAACGCCACGTACAGTACACATCTTACTCAATTACTTCAATGACGAAATACCTATGGGCAAAATTGCCGATGTCCGTCCAAATGATGCTGATATCACCGGCAACTACAGATGCCGCATTGTGCCCAATCCTCAATCGAGTCCACTTGGCTTTTTTACCATTCCAAATGCTTGCGACTTGCACACTACATACCAAACCACATTCAATGGTTACTCTTATACCGTATCCGGAAATGACGGCAAACATGGAGATGTTCTCTCCACTGTTACTTTGGGCTTCCAGAAATTCAATAATTCTACCGTGGCCAATTCAATTACGATACTCATCCGAAATATTACCGCAGAACATTTTCTTGCAACGCATTTTCGAAACTTTGTCGATCTCTTGAAAACAACTCTCGAAAACAGGGATGAACTGAATTTGTACAGCATTCGAAATTCCGTTGCGAATACCACAACGCCAAGTGCCGAACTGATATTGGCGGTGAAAATGGCCAACGAGTCTTATCGCCCACCCCGTTATACAATCGATCGTTTGAATAAGAAACGGGAGGCTATTGAGAAGCTCCTGCAAGCCATCGATCGCATCATAATTGGTTACAGCCCCTGCTCCAGTTCGAATGCCTGCGAGAATGGTGGCATGTGCAGTTCTGAGATTCGTGTACATGAAATGAATAACATCGTCGATAGTCAATCATTGATCTACAGTGGGCCACGCGTATCACATGATTTTATTTGCAAATGCCCGGATGGTTTTACCGGTCAGCAATGTGACAAGCGTACAGATCCTTGTTCGCCGAATCCATGCTTCGGCAATGCTCAGTGCCGGCGTATTGGATATGACTTCCAATGTACATGTCCAACAAAAAAAGAGGGCAAATACTGCCAGCTGGAACGCGGTGATGTTTGCTTAGGAAATCCTTGCCGTAATGGCGGTTCATGCCGTCGCAGTCCGGATGGTGCGTCCTTCTTTTGCCTGTGTCGTCCCGGATACCGAGGCAATCAGTGTGAACATGTGGCCGATTCTTGTCGTCCCAATCCTTGTCTACATGGCGGCTTGTGTGTCAGCCTAAAGCCAGGATATAAATGCAGTTGTCCCGACGGTCGTTATGGACTGCATTGTGAGAAGACTACTTTCGGTTTTCAGGAGCTGTCATTTATGACCTTTCCTTCATTGGACGCTGCCACAAATGACATATCGATTATTTTTGCCACTACCAAGCCAGATGCCTTGCTATTTTACAATTTTGGCATTCAAAATGGTGGCCGTTCTGATTTTGTGGCTGTAGAAGTGGTAAAGGGAAAGGCTTTATTCTCATTTGGTGGTGCCAGAACAGTCATTACTACGATCACCGTAGGCTCGGTTAATGGCAGTTTAGCTGATGGCAAATGGCACAAGGTAACCGCCACAAGGAATGGCCGTGTCATGTCATTAAGCGTGTCCAATTGCACGGAGAATGGTGATGTCTGTGAAGAATGTCGCCATGGAGATGCTAGCTGCTATGCTGATGATGTGGGTCCTATAAGGTGAGTAGAGCAATTAATTCTGTGGCGACAAGCAACAATCACTTAAGTCGATTTATTCATGAATTCAGTTACACATTAACGGTACGGCTTAAAACGTAATGACACTTTCGAATGCCATTTTTCGACATACTTTTATCTATAGATCATAACTGGGGACAGATGGACCCCCCTCCCATACAATTTTTTTTTATTGTTTAGACCCCAGGAATCTTATCCTTACTTTTATTCACTGAAGCTCGGGACACCCTGTATATATATCTTGTATCTAATATTGAGCTTAAGAGTTTCCAAATGGACTCTCTTAGTAGCATTAGAATGATAATGATGCAATCCATCCGATACAGATATCCATGCACAAATCACTTCCATAACACAATTTATCTAAATATTTGCAATACTAAGACTAATAAATTGTATTTGCAGTACTCTAAACTTCAACAAGCAGCCTCTGCTCATTGGTGGTCTCTCCACGGCCGATCCTGTGCTAGAGCGACCCGGCCAAATACACACAGACGACTTGGTTGGCTGCGTGCATAGCGTGGCGGCAAATGGACGTGCTTTGAACATGAGCAACCCGCTACAACAACGTGGCGTCCTTCCAACATGCAATCGCAGCACTAACGGTGGCCCCTGCCAACAAAGTCTTCCATCTGATCCAGGACTATCACTTTGTGGCGCCTTCGGTACTTGTATGGATCGTTGGCATTCAGCAATGTGTCAATGTGGAGGCATTTTGCTATCACCCGACTGCTTCAGTTCATTGGATCCCATTACCATCACCGACGGTGGTTTTGTTGAGTTTCAAATTTCGGAGAAACATCGCCGCATGCAGCTCTTGGACAATTTGTATATCGGCAATAGTGTTTGGTCCTATGATGTCTCCCGACGAAGACGTTTTACTGCAAACAATGGGAATATCACCGCTTCGGCCCAAATTGGCGATCCACCGAAGGCTTTAAGTTTACTTTTCCGCACTTACAAAGAGGATGGCCTGATTTTGTATGCCGCCACGAATAACCATTACACAGCAGTTGAGCTAAAAGCAGGCAAACTGGTATATTACTCGAAGCAAGGCTCGGCGGTCAATATGTCAATACAGAATCCCGAGAAACTGAATGATGGCAAGTGGCACAATATTACGTTACATAGTTCCAGCCGAGTTTTACGTTTGCTCATTGACAATGTAAAAGTGGGTGAAGAATTGGACTTTGCTGGGGTGCATGACTTTCTGGATCCCTACCTAACAGTATTGTCTGTGGGTGGCATAAGGCGTCAGTTCTTGCAACAAGACACCATGCCTCTCAGCTATGAAGGCTGCATCGCGAACTTCACAATAAATAATGAAATCCAACCGTTCAATGGGTCTGGCAGTGTCTTCAATGAAGTGTTATCGCGTGGTAAAGTCATACAAGGTTGCGCTGGTGATATTGGCATCGGAGCAGCACAGATAGCCGATCCTCTCAGCATTGGCGTAACCTTGGTAATTGTTTTCTTTGTTATACTGCTGGTGGCACTGTTGGGTTCCTACGTCATCTATCGTTTTCGAGATAAACAAGAAAAGATCGGCAGCCTTAGTTGTGGTGTGCCTGGATTTAAAATCAAGCACAGCGGTGCTTCAACTATGTTAAGTGGTTCGGCCGCTTCGCAAAGTCAAGCCGATCATGTCCTAGCACGGGGTGTTCACGGATCGGACGGACAAGTTGGCTATCATGGTGAAAATAGTGATATGATACGTGGTGTGCCAGGACACCATATGGTGGGTCCTGAACTACTTTCAAAAAAATATAAAGAACGAGAAACCGGTCCAACAGATCATCAACAGCAGCGACCACAACGTCCTGACATAATTGAACGTGAGGTGGTTAGTAAAAGTCCACCGTTGCGTGATGAACATCATCCTCCAATACCGCCACCCAATCAAGCACATCATCCACACGACCACCCGGGTTCAGTCGATTTGGGTTCAGAGTATCCCGAACATTACGATCTGGAAAATGCTAGTTCCATTGCCCCATCAGACATTGACATTGTGTACCACTACAAAGGCTATCGTGAGGCAGGTGGTGTAAGAAAATACAAAGCCACGCCTCCACCTGTCGCCTCCTATACACATCACAAGCATCAGTCATCTGCAGCCCAACAACAGCATCGACATTCACCCCGTCACGGTGTTGGAGCTCCATTTGTGCCACGCGTTCCTCCGCAAGCAAGCCAACCACCACCGCCAACAAGTACACCACGACCACATCAGAGTACGCCACTGGCACGATTATCGCCCAGCTCTGAATTAAGTTCCCAACAGCCGCGGATACTCACTCTCCACGACATCTCGGGTAAGCCGCTGCAGAGCGCCTTACTAGCCACCACCTCCAGCTCGGGTGGGGTAGGTAAAGATGCTCTGCACAGCAATAGCGAGCGAAGTTTGAATAGTCCCGTAATGTCGCAATTATCGGGACAAAGTTCGAGTGCCAGTCGGCAGAAACCGGGTGTAACTTCACAATCGCCGGCTCAAGCTCCCATGGGTCTGACGGCCGAAGAGATCGAACGGCTAAATGTGCGACCACGTACATCGAGTCTGGTGTCTACTCTGGATGCAGTATCATCGAGTAGTGAAGCACCACGTGTGCCCGGTGCCCATCATATGTCCTTGGGAGGTGGTCGGCATAGTGCCGACGTGGATGCCCACAGTTCCACCTCCACTGATGAGAGCGGCAATGACAGCTTCACCTGCTCAGAAATTGAGTATGATAATAATAGTTTGAGTGGCGATGCCAAATATCCTTCGAGCAAAAACGTCCCAGGCGATATGGCCGATCGCAGTGTGGTGGGTCGTTCTATGAGTGGCGATGGTGTGGGACCGAGCAAGGCGCCGCCCATGCCACCACATTCCTATGATGGTTTCGACTCGTCATTTCGTGGGTCTCTGAGTACTCTAGTCGCCAGCGATGACGACCTATCGACACATATGGGTGGCGTTTATCGCCAACCGAATGGGTCTGCTTCGCCATCCACCACGACATTGGGCTGGGATTATCTACTCAACTGGGGGCCTAATTTCGAGAGTCTAATGGGTGTATTCAAGGACATTGCCGAATTACCTGATACGGTCAATGCACAGCACGTGCCGCCATCATTGCGAATACCTGCAAGTATACAAAAAGCATCGGAGGAGTATGTTTGAGTCGCCAAACTTTATACGTAGCATTAGCGATATTAGTTAGTATATAGCATCTAGATTCTACGTCTATTATATATGTATGTACATTTAAAAACATTTAAACTATTGTATAACATATTTTCAGCCATTTAAATACAAGTACATTAAAATGCATGAACAATTGCGGTCTGATCAAATGCCATTTCAACGCCGATTTAGATATTTGGTTCTCAATTAGGAAAATGTCTTCCATTTACGAAATACCTACACGAGTAATAGTTTATATGTAGATAAGAATAGTTTTCTTCCTATATTTAAGTTTAATCAATTGCTGCCTATGATTATTTCTGTGGTAATATTTATTAAAATTTGTGTTGAAGACGTTGGGAAACCAGTTTAACGTTTCTTGATGTGCAAAGCAAAATCGTTCACACAATCAAACCACGACATTTTTTAATAAATTGTGTGCGAATGATAATTACATTTAAATGTAACCTTTGTTTACTGGTTATATATATCGCCTTGTATCAAGGTCTGTGTCCTAACTGTAATAGAATTAGAAGCAGCCTCAACTGAATATGAAATTACATTAGACTTTGCAAATTAATATTATATTGTGTGCTATATTAAAATTAGTACCGATTTGAACGATCCACATCCAATCGACTCAATGTTTGGAGCGAACTGGTCGATTCAATGAGATTTGCATAGCATAATTTAGTTTCTCAAATTGGTTCATTGTTGGAGTTTATTTTAAACTTCTGGTTCATATTTTATTTGGAAAATAATAAAGGTTAAAAAAAAACGATAAAGTTATATAAATTGACAGACACGAAAATATACGAATAAGATGTAAGCGCTGCAAAAGATCACAGTTTTACTATTTAAAAGCAATCTTGTAAAAGCTTTAAAGTCTATTAAATATAATCGCATGCTACATATTATATTAAATTATATTAATTACTTAGTAGTGATAAGTTAAGAATATTAGAGTATTTAGTATTGAGCACCTATATATGTTCATTTCCTGTAAAAGTCTAAATTTTCATTACATTTAAATCGATTTTAATAGATTTATGATTTTATAAAATTTTAAAGTAGTTAACAATTTGTTTATAGTTTTATAAGAAATATCCACTCACAAATTTAGTGAATTAATAAATTTGATTTAAAATATATTTCAAAACAAAGCTCTTATCAATATGGGCAGTTGGGTGTAACCAAAACCTAAAGACAACCCCTTTTTCTGTAGATGTGTAGAGAAACGTAAGATATTTTTACGATTGTGAAAATACCGTAAGCACCACCGAAAACGAACTCCAATCCACTTAAAATTTTTGTGGCTTGGAGTTGATTTTAAGGAGAGTGGAACATTTTGCTTATGAATCAGAGTGTGGTAAGTATTTCCAGAAAGGTGGACTGTACCTATATGGGTTTCTACGAATGGACATTTGATGGACAATAATATACAATTTTACATACACAAATATAATTTAATTTTGTTGTGGTTTTGGAAAGTTTGCAACTTTCATAACTCTAGCTTCCAAGTGGAGAGAAGTTTATGTCTTTTACGCAGCAAAAGTTTCATCCTGGCAATACCGTTTGACGAATCCACCACTAACTGAACTCTTCACAACGGCCACTTCTGCCTTTGCTCTGTTAACTGAAACACAAAAAGAGCAACGAAGCTAGTACAACCCGCATTTACGAGTTGAATCTGAACGTGTAAACACGGGAATTAAAAACTAAACAAGTCCTAGGGAAAATTAAGTGTTCACAAATGTATCAATTGCACAAAATGCATTCGTCAACGGAAGCAAGTGAGTGTTGTGAGTGTTAGTGATTAATTAGAAGCGTTAGATAATTCATAGCAAAGCTAGAAAATTAGCCAACATGTTCTTTCGTCGCATGTTTGCGCGAAAAGACATAAACGATGCGGACGCTGATGGGAACATTGACGTTTTAGAGGACGATAACAACAACAACCACAACAAGAATTACGAAATGCCACAGCATTTTCGCAAACACAGCTCCGCTACCGTAAATAAACATTACAATTCCACCTCCACTTCCGGTTCCGCCGTAGTGCAATTAACACCATTATGGGAACACATTTTGCGTACACGTACTTTGCCCGCCGGCATTTGTCCCGTTGCAATGTTTGCCGAATTTTACGAGCGTCTACGTGATCCCGAGTGGCAAGTGCGCCAGCATGCACTTCGTGTGCTCGTCGATGTATTGGTGGTGATGCGTGCGAGGGCAGATGCGTACATGGACCCACTCATTGCCCAGTTGGTGGAGAATCTCGGGCACCAGGCGCCTACCGTACGAAAAGGTGCACTGGACTGTTTGCGAGTATATCTGGCAGAGACAGCAATGGCCGAAACGATACTGTTGCAGATACTCGATATTGGTCTGAATCAGAAGATTACGAATGAACCATTTGGTGGACGCTTAACATGTGGTGTTATGCTATCCTTACCAGCGCTAGTTCAATCTGCACTGCACACACCCAAACGACATTTCATACTGCGAACTACAATCGATATGCTCGTGCAAAAGATGGGACAGGTGACGCATCAGGAAATCACACTCAAAGTATTAACAAAAATACGCGAATTGATTGGAAGTCAGGAATTCGTGGAATTCATGTCGCATGACGCATATCGGGAGTTCGAGTTGTTGTGCAATGTTTATGGAGTGGGAAGTAAGCCGACTGGTGGAAGTGGCAAAGATAATTTTACTGATCCAGGCTCATGGCGGGCGACGTCACAGCAGACAGGACAAAGTTGCTGGCGTTCCTCAGAAGAAGAAGAAGAATTGATGCTGAAGTGTGCTTCGCAGGCCAAAGTGATTTTGGAGAAGGAAATTAAAATTAACGATGAAACACTGACAATGCGTATCTTGGAGGCTAAAGACAGTGACTGTGTGATTGATACAGAAACGGAAGAAAGTCCTCGTAAATCAAGCGACACAACTCCCAACAGCTTTGACGAGGATGTGGTCTGTGGGCGACTTCTGAGTGCAAAGAGTTTACGTGACGCAGGTGGCATAGTGCAATTGCTTAGCGACTCGGAGTTGGAGGATATCAGTCATGAGCCGCAATATTACACCGTGGTAACGCCTTCAACACCTTCTCGAACTCCGAAACGGGTAACATTCGGTGGTGAAGTGGTAAAAATGCGTACACCCGATAGTGATGCCGCCTCCTCCAACAACAAAAACAACAAGAATCATGACATCAATAAGATCAATCAAAGTGCAGTGGATGCTGGGGGTGGTTGTTGTACTGGCATTGATAACGGTAAAAGTGATACTACCGCCATCACAATTGTCTCACTCACAAGTCCCACATCGGAAAGTGCAACTACTGCTCTCAATCTTGAAATACCCAACGATAATACGAAACCTTTGGCACGACCCGAGTCCACTCAATCTCCAAAAAACGACCAAAACAGCACAGAATCAACGAAGACTCACGACATCAACTCTTCGCTCACCGATTCCCATCATTCGCCCATCAAACGAACAAATTCGAATGCCAGCGCCAGTCTTTCGCCCAGTCGATCTCCCTTCAAACGGATCAGCATTAGTCCCGTCGATAGTATAATAAGTCCCAGGGCACCACACAAACAAATCGAAGTGTTGCACAACTTGCAACGTGATCCTTCACCCGTGCGCGGAAGAAGCACCAGGCAAACGAGTCTACGTGCAGAAGCTGCTGAGCGAGAGGTTATTGTAGCAAAGCACGTGATTGAGACGCAAGCTAAGAAGAAACATGAAGAGGAAGTGCCAAAGTCACCGCCACCGCGCTCCTGGGAGGAACTGGGCATTGTGAGCTCTGATACTATAATGGATTTGCGTTCTGGGGTGAGTTAAACTGAGTTAATTCCATTTTTATGGTTTTTGGTGCATATTTTTCAATTTTAAATGCATATTCCATGTACATATTTTATAATTTTTTTAGTGCATATACAGTCGAGCCCGCTTAAGTGCAAACCCCGCTTTAGTGAAACGAAAATTTAATCACCATGATTTTGGTGGCCTTTTTCCGAATCCGCTTAAGTGAAAACTCCACATAACTGAAACAAAATGTCTGACAAATACGTGTTTCAGTTAAGAGGGTTCGATTGCACCCAGAGTAGAGTCAATTGCAGTCAGACCAAATGTAGCAGCGACATTAGTTTAAAAGGGACGAAAAGGGTGCTTTTATAAAATGGCTTTTACTATTGACACAACAGCTAATTAGATGTGAAAATACTTTGCCTGTGTTGAATGTTTCATTTCAATAGGAAAAAAATCAATATACACACTTTCTATGAATTATGAATTCGTTCGAGTCGGCTGGCTGCCTATTCTAACACGTCTAGGAAGCATAATAACACTTTAAAGCTTTTAAGCCCCTGTGATGGACTTATTCATTTTTGTGGTTCAACTGTATTGAATGAAAGGCGAATAGTGCGTATGTCTGCAGCCTCTATGATAATACAATTAGTATAAAGGCTAGATCAACACAAGGCAAAAATGGTCAAAATATACCCCATAGTGTAAGCGTATTGCGACACCTCTGAACGTTAGCATCGCGTGCATGCATATTATCAAAATTCTACTTGTACAGCAGGAAATAAAACCTAAAATTGTGCTGCTTCCACCAAAGAAGCATATCCAGTTTCTGATGCAAATGTGCATGCAAAAGATAGTCGCGAGGAAAATTTTGCACTACAATGTTACTGAATTACTTTGCGATCTTTGACTAACATTTATTTTGAGGTACATTGAAAATGATCTACTTGAACTTTCATTCCAGAATTTGTGTGTACTGAAATTGGTTGGTTTAATACAATTTATTAATTCAGAATCGACCAAAAAATGTTCGTGTGCGCAGGGTATTTAAACTTCGGTCTGACCGAAGTTAAATTGTTTACTAATCTTTCAGTTACTTTCATTAATTCACTAGTCTGTACGATGCATGCTTCTTTCCATTCCAAACGAGATGCTCTTGAAAGTGTCATAGCCCGCAAAAAATCTTCTCTGCTCGGGACAAAAATGTATGCATAATTATTTTCGCGTTACACAAAAACGTTTTTCTTGATATCTTGTATATATTTTGAAGCCCCATCGGAAAAGTAACTCCAATACAGCAATAAAGTAACGTATTATATAAAATAAAGTGACATAACCCAGTTTCAGTTCGTTGTTGTTGTTATATTTGGCAATTTCGCTACATTATATACTTAGTAAAATAGTAAGTAAAAATCTACAAACAATTTTAAATAAATAACACATAAGTGTAATCCATAAAGTGTCCCTACAACACCCTGAGGGCTGTATGTGGTCTGCTTTATTTATATTTTCCTCATATTTAGTTCTTATTTTAATTTTTTTCCTTTTGTGGGCTTGAAGTGAAGTTTGCTAAACGAACTAAATATCAACGTCATATCCTGTCCGCATCTATAGCGACTTTTAGTTGAACTTCCTTCCTTTCTTTTCCCGTTCGGTGTAGCGTATATGCGGCAATTTAGTTAATGTTTTATTGTTTCGTTTTGACCCAGATTTAGAGCGGCTGCTGTCGGCTTTTATTTCTGTGCAGTTTGGGGAATATGAATATAATGCGATTTCATTTCCAATGGCAGGAACGGGGGGGAAAAGTAGAATTTCTGCTGCGAATATCGCGTGCAACAAATTGACCGGTGTGATATTATAGGTACACACTGGAAACATAAAACTATTACAGAGTTTGGTTAGGTTGTATATGGGGAAAACTTAAAGATATCAGTTGAGCGGTCTTCAAAACATTTACGAAATAATATACAAATATGTAAAATTTAAACCAAATATTAACCATATATTTCCATTCTGCTAAACGATTAAAATGTTTCGAAAACATCAACTTATGCCCTTCTCAGCACCGAGTATGTAAATCCTATTATTTCATTCATGTTATGAAAAATGCCCACAATTATCGCACTTCCGATTCCAATCAACTTTATCTACTCACCCAACACACCAACATTCTAGAACATAATGAACAGGCCGATCAATGTGGTGAGAACCACGGACGGACAACGCAACTGACCTCAATTGTTTGTCGCCAACTTCAAACCAATTTTCATTACAATTGTACTCCATTTTTTACTTTACTTTGAATGTATGAAGGAGTATTAAGTCTACGCACAATACATTTGGAATTAAGGTTAATGTCACGGAAACACGTGATTGTTTAAAAATGAAATACTTACCTCGCAGTGTGGGAGATGTTGTAGTGCCCACGATATGGAAACATTCTTCAAATCAGTTGGACTTATGAAATTGTTCAATATTTGAATTGTCTCACTAATGAGCCATCTTTTCCGCAAAACGATGTTCTAAAAAGGACTCCTAGAGTTTCATTGCAATTACATTTCACATTATTGCATTTGTCCTCGAAAGTCCACCAACCAAGCGCGTGCCATGAACTTTACTTCTTGAAATGCGAAAAGTGCATTTGCCTATTTAATTTGCATTTTTGTTTTGAAGTTTTTTTCGATTATGCAAATGTTACCGAAAAAAAGTATAGAAATAGGATTTTCCTTCGGTATTGAATGTTTGTTCAGAGATAACTTAAGAAGCAATAAAGAGAAATCAAGTTTCTTAAAACTTTAATCGGATAAGAATGAGACAATCGCTCTATAAATTATTTGGTATGTTTTATTAAGTTTTACAGTTAGTACCGAAGCGGCTTTCTTATGAATAGTAAAGTTTTCTTAACTGAGAGTCGAGATACTGCTCCTCTTGATGCTACTGCCGATTTTCCTTTAATGGAGCTGAATTCATCGAAATATTTATGATCTCAAAATGTAGGCAAATAGGCTAAAACTCGAATAGAATTAAAAACCACGAGCCAACCAGCTGTGAAAGAGAGAAAGAAAAGTTGCATTTCCGCTTAGGACACATCGCAGTAGAAGAACAAAAATACTGACCAACCTTGAGTATTAATAATTGACACAAGCCACGTTACACGAGCAATAAAAAGGAACGGAAAAAATATTTACTAAAGACAAAATTTACTTTCAACGCAGTTCAAGTATAAAACCCTCCAATCGATTCAAATTAATTCCAAGAAAGTTGTCAGCACAAGACAGTACGAGAACACACGCCAACATGAAGAAAAACACTTGTCGCAGCTATGGACTATTACACCCAAAGAAAAATATCTGTGATCGAAAGCAGTAATCGGATAGGAGGGGTATAGGATGGTTTAGCTTTAAGGTATCGATATGAATTTCAGCTCTTGATAGTTTTAGAAGCAAGGTTAGTATGTCACAAATTTAAGATATGAATTACGCCTTTTGGCAGCGTGTAGATTAATATTTGAGGATTCTAGATTCTAGTGTGAGTACCACTAACTCGAATTTGGAGTTATTGCAGTGAATGAGCGATATGCAGTTTCAAGATATTCACCATTTTGTATTTCTAAATTGTATCGGAAGTATGAAAAATTTTGCATATTAATGAGAAGAATGCCGTGGTCAGATCCGATTCCTTCCTCAGTCGACCTAAGCGCTGATTGCTTTTGAGGCCACAGATGCACATTATGGTGAAATATTTCCCGTTAAACATATATGCATACCTTGAAGAACTTTTGTCAGAGGAAGAGAACATAATTTATAAATACTTTTAATTGTATTTCTCTTTGTGTGTAAGGTATATTAGAGTTAGTTAGTTAGTGTGGTAGAGTATAGAGTGCGAAGGGTCAGCAATTTTTCAATTAGAAAACCTGCACGTTAGACATTTTTCATACAAATTACCAACCATCACAGAAAACAAGAGACAATGGGTGAGGCAATCGGAAAAAGACGATTTCTGCTACTTTCAATGACAATTTCTGCCGACTTCTCAAATTGAAGTTATGCAAATTTCGCGTGTCTGCCATTAATTTCGATAATGGTCGTTTTTATTGCGCTAGAATACCTCATCACCAACATTCAATGAGCAAGAAATTCAAGCTGATTTCTTCATTTATATCTTTTATTCCATTTAAATTTGTACCGTGATTTATCATGTAAGGAAAGTGGTAATAATGAAATTGGGAAAACTGAGAATTCCACTTGATGCTTTATATTTTACTTGTAGGGAAAATCAATAATTCTTAAAGAAAATGTTGTAAAATGTTATATGTCTTTTTCAAGGACTGGCGTCATCGTCTACAAGGTATTGTTCAGCTCGAAGAAGCTTTACGCGATTCTGATAATTTGGCTCGCATCCAACCCTGTCTGGATATCCTACTTAGGACTTTGCTATCATCGGAACGGAACCATGAAGTGGCTGAGGCGAAACATCGCCTCATAATGAATCTGATATTGCGATTGCCTTTGGACAACCTGGAAGACCGTACAGGGCAAATTATGACTGGACTTTGCAGGCAGGGCGATGCCGGTGCTAATCGTGTTTGTAAAGCTTTGATGCAACGCTTGCCACCAGCATCGATTGTACTGAAATTAATATCCGAAGAATTCCTGCATGCAAAGAGCTCAAGGGTATGTTCATTTTCCATTTCGAGAGCAATTGGAGTTTAAAAACTCAAGCAACTGCAAGAATCAATACAAAGGGCCACTCAACCATTCATTCGACCAACTAATTTGTTAACCTAATTTCTTTTTTTCCTATTTTAACGTCTTGTAGTTTCGCGAGCACGCACTTCAAATGGTTATGTACGCGCTGATGACCTTTCCCAGTACTTGCTTCGACACAACCACTTGTGTGACCAACGCCACCTACGCTGCTCTGAATCGAAAGCGGCGCGTGCGTCAAGCCGCTTTGGACGTACTCGCTATACTGGGACATATCACAACACCTCGTGCCGTAATGGATGTGGTGCAGAATATCGCCGAATCACGCGACGATGGAGATGCACTGATCGCTGCCATAAAGGCACGCCTGTCACGCAAACAATTGCCACTCGTCACATCGGACGGACTGGTTCAATACACGTCCAATACACGCGTGCCCACATCAAAGCAAAACATAGATAATGACCAACAGGCAGCCGATATTGAGTGGATTACGGCGGGAGTGGGGTCTGTGTCACCGACTTCGCTGAAGCGACGTGCGCACAAAATTCGTTGTTCATCTCAGCAAAGTTTCTGTTGTCTTCCACTGCATAATCAACACGGGAGGTAAGCAGGCACATGGGGCACATTTTAGTATTCTATTTTTTTCACACATTTTTTCCCATTTCTACAGCAATCACTCCGATGATAGTTCCACTCAGAGATATCATACATATCATACATTCCGCTCCCCTCCTGAAGTCTTTGGAAACGTAAAGGACGTCGGCGGACACATCTTTGGAAACAGCGTAAGTTGTGAATATTTTTCACAGTGAAGTTTAACAATACATATACATTATAACTGTATCCAGAAGCTCGGTCTAAGGCCTAACATAGGCTGTTTATACAAAATCATTATTATATTAAGGTTCGTTTAAGGTGGGAAAACCCTCGACGACGCGCAGTTGCTTACCATCAGAGACCGACCGAGGGGTTTCCCTCTTTAAATGAATTATAAAGATTAACAAAAGTCGGAATGTTTTTATTGGACATCTTAAGGGCAAAACCGACTTAGACATATACCCTACACCTACTGGACCATATTGGAACCGCCATCTTGAATTTTGCAATTTCGCCATCAAATTCGAAATCAGCGACCCCAAAAACCCAACTATACAAAATTTTATTCTAATTTGATGAAATCTTCAAATTTTGGGACATTTTGGATTCGCCATCTTGAATTTTGGAATCCCTAGCTTTCTTCTAGCTCCTGCAATCGAGTTTACAAGGAAAGAGGACGGACAAACGGATAGGGCTAAATCAACTCAGGAGAAGACGCTGATGAAGAATGTACATAGTTTTTCATACCGGACACGCCTCCTTCTTGGTGTTACAAACATCAGACCAAAGTGTAATTGATCACATCGATTTTTTTTGATAAAAACGAGTTGGTATTTTTAATTACGAAACCTAGTGTGTGAATAAGTCAAGAAAAAATACGTGAGCAAGTTTCAGTTCGTCAAAGTCGACCAAAAGCCGCCAAAAATACAGACAGTAGGACTGGAATAAACCAACTCTGGACGTGATGCCATACCGGCCACGCCACCTAGTTAGCATTACAAACTTCCGACCAACTATCAGTACCACCTCATAAGAAAATTATAGCTTCGTTTTTTGTCCTTTTGTATGGGATCCTCCCTGAGTTTATGTACGATTCTCGAGCTGTATCTCGGTTTGGAGGAGAACTACTGGTACAAAAAATATCAAGTCGAAATCTCCAAAACGTAGCTAAATCAGTTTTCGATACTGAACCGGCCACGCCCCCTTATGGATGTTACACACGTTGTGTCAAAGTTATTATACCCTCCTCAGTAACGTGCCGGAGTATAACAACACCTTTCCTTACAATGCACGATATTTGAAGTGACACATTCAGGTCCAATATGTAGAAACGAACTAAAATACTCATTCCCAGCTCGTTGTTTGCTTTCTAGAGTGTGGGTAGTGGGTAGCAATTGAATAATAAGTAAGAGCGCTACTACACAGAGAGAACTGTTTGCATGCATACACGTAACACATAATAGTCACAATATCGATCCATGAATAAAAAAACATAATTTAAAAATTCTTAGTCGTAAATACTGACTTTGATTTTATATTCAGCCTGGGTATTTATGAGTAAGAACTATTCAATTGTGATTTTTTTTAATAATGGATCAATATTGTATTCAACAGTTCTCTCCGTGTAAGGGTGGAAGGTAGAATACAGTGTCATGTTATGGGTTCGAGAATGTTATTAAGTGAATTGCAGGCGAAAGCTTGTGGAAAGGGAATCTATATTGAAATGAGAGGACTTGCCATGCAAATGCATACAGCTACCGTAGACAGTAGCATTTCAACATTTGTTGGTACTGGACTAAATAAAAAAATAATGAAAATGAATACAAAGAAAATGTGTCGGACAGGTTATTGAAAAAATCTGTAAAATTAAATTTTAAAGGCAAATGATTTTACCATTTGTCATTGAAAGAAATGTTCATCAAGAAGAAATGCTGGACATTTACCGGGCATATCCGATGTTCAATTTAGTGCCGGCCAATTACAAGTCATGGGTAAGATTGTGTTTGAAATGTGAAAAAATGGTGAAATGCATTCCTTTGTTATGATTTCATGTTGGCTCTAATGCAATTTCGATGTACATATTTCGTAATTGGGTTTGTCGTCAAAAAAAAAGCGAATGTGTATTGATTTTTTGAAGTGGCTGCAATTTGCAATATAAATATTTAATTTTTTTTATTTTTGTGACTTTAATTACAGGATGACAATCAATCCTACAATTTACAACATGTCCTGGGCAGCAGTGTACCCATACACTTTGGGATCTCATCCAAGAAATCGAATGGTAATAGAATTTAAAAAATACATATTTTGGTATTTGAACTCATCCATGTTGAATTGTTGTATTTGCTTATAAGCACTTGTTTTTGTTTACGCTGTTGACCTAACAACCACCAATAAATGCGTGTATTTTCCTTTTCGATTTAATCGTTACTCTTTCTATCCACAGTCGACTACGCAAATTACTCTACTCGGCGTATGGTTGCCAAGTCTTGCTCGGATTCCTCCATGGATGGAAGAAGCTCTGACAGCACTTACACGAACAGCAGCAGCGGTGGTGGAGGAGTTGGTAGTGGTAGCGGTGCTGCAGTGGCAGCTGTGGCAGCAAGTCGGACTGGTGGCATTAGTGGGCGATTTACCCGTCAGACTGTAAACTCCAGGTAATCACAAGCTATGATCTATAACACCTAGTCGTTGAGCAGTAAATCTGTTGTTCAAAGTCTTAGAAAATATTTTTCTTGACGGTCGAAACATTAGAAGTACATAAATTCGTTTTCGTAAATAAATTCCAGGTTCCCAGCCATGGATCGCCTCGATGCCACATACGTGCGCGTCCATAAACCACCAACTCATTATCCCGGTATGGGTGCCTATGCTCATCTACAGCAGCAGCAATACAGCATAAACTCAACGTATCCGAAAATAAACTACACGATGCCAATAACGCAACAGAGGAGACGATCTCAACAACACCAGCACCAACATCCACCATTCTACACCAACAACTACAGCAACAATCAACACTACCAGCAGCAACAAGAACAACAACAACACCGTCACCAACCACAATACCAACAGCATAACAACAGCACAACTCAAGGTTTTCAAAAAATATACAGACATATCGCTCATTCTCTGCAATAACGACACAACAACATTTTCAGTTTGAGTATTTTCTCTGAATTTCAGCACTTGAAATGTTTTAAAAAAGGTGATTTTCTGCATTTAGGTGGCAAATAGGCACTGTGAATAATTATTTGAAAAGTTTCACACAACTTTTCAATTTACATTGTTTAAATTTACGTCAAGTGTAAACTTTTTATGTGCTACTTTAAGTAACGGTCTGGGGCAAATAAGAATCCTTAGATTTCACAATTTATTCTGAAAGCTTAAGCTATTTCGTATTTTCTGTAGAACAAAACATTTTCAGGTCATTTGTAAATGTACCATGTTCACCCCTCCGCCCTCCTTTGCACGTCTCGTGGTTAAAATACATACAAAATTTGGCAGCATGTAGATTAATATCTGAGGATCCTAGGGGCATCCAAAAGCTCAAGTTGAGTTGTGTCGTTATTGCTAAAATGAGCGAAATTTTATTTTTTGTAATTTTATTTGCTAAAAAATTAAATTAACCTTTTCAGAGAATTTCAAATCAACTGAAAATCACTTCCGAGCAGAGCAGAATAACTCAAATAACAGCTTAGATGGTACCTACAATAATGTCGCAGCCAATGGCAGTGCCACAGCAGCAAAAACGAATAATCAGCAACAAATTGCAAATGGAGGCAACAATGCCCCCCGCCGCTTTGTTAACGTTGAAAAGTTCATAATGCAAAGGTAAGTTTAAGTTTTCGGCATTAGGGGGTGTGTATTAAGGTGGAGTGATTTAATTTTTCTTGCAGATATCGCTAACGGCAAGTGCGGGATGGAAGCTCCAAAGGATTCTAAGTAAGATATGTTATTACGACTTTTTCGATATGTTGACGTATTGTGCTGCCACAACGCGGTTGAAGTTATAAAAATTGTGCAACATTTCAGTACATCGAAAAAAAAAATTAAATTAAAATACAAGAAAAAACCCAAAATTATTGGTTTTCCTGATAACTCCCCCATTAGGGAAATGACCAAATTTGTTCTCAAGAAGTGACATAGCCCCTTTAAGGAGGCGAGCGGGAAATATCAGTAATTTTGGTTTTTTTCTTGTATTTTTTTATTTTGAAGCTTATTTTTTTTGTGAAGGCTTAAAAAAACTAAATTTTGATTTACTGATCTGGGGGACGCAACCGCCCAAAATGGATAAAAATGGTTTTTTACTTGTACTTTTCTGCTTATAAAACGAATTTTTATTTAATTTTTTTTTCAATGTACTGAAATGTTGCACAATTTTCTCAACTTCAACCGCGTTGTGGCAGTACAAAACGTCAAAATATCGAAAAAGTCCTAATAACATATCTTACTTAGAATCCTTTGGAGCTTCCATGCAAGAAAAATTCTCACATACAAGCTCGCTCCACCTTAGTGTGTATGTCTGTACATAAGTTTGTGCGTAAATTAAACCGCCTCACGCTCCATGGAAGGAAAAAGTGGTCAGGGTCAGCACATGAACTTTGGCTAATTATTTGTGTAGTTTTTTTTATTTCAAAAAGCTTATTTGATCAAAAGTAGCACAACGAAAAACTTTCCCATACAAAAAGAGATTTTTAGAGGTTTTTCAAAGTTTTTCAAGTTTACGAATGATAATAGCTAGACAAAATATTTGGAGAATCGTCATGAAAAAAGCAGGGTGACCTGGGTAACTTTTTTCGTGAGGCGGTGTAATGTACAATGTACATACATACATATGTTAAACTAAATGCGAAACTTTGTTTCTGATTTCTGCAGGATAATTAAAGTTTTGAATATCGAAGTTCAGGGAAAGGCAAATAACGTACAAGTTTTCTAATGCCATTCAACGAACAAAACTTGTTGCGTACTTTATCGGAACTACAAATACAAAACATTTATAAACCACCAGTTTCGTGACTTGAAAAATAATTTAAATGCAGTAAAAGTTTCGGTTTTTTTGAAATTTGAGGACCGATTCTAAAAATGTTTGCTGTCCTATACAGAGTTCTAGAAATCCCAAAATATTTTATTAAAACTTTTAAAAAAAGTAGTTTTGTCAAATGTGTAGAATGTGGGGTGATTTGAATAGCTTAAAAACGCGGCGTTGCTCGGACATGTACTAACCGTTGTGGAAGTTCACTGGAGAACTTTCCACCGCAACTTTTGGTTATCCAAGGTACATTTCTGTCTTTGTGGGTGTGGCAGTGTGTGGGAAGGTATTCCTCATAGTTTACAACTTAACCGTGCAATATATTTACCATATCTCATCGGTTAAACGTCCCAACATTGGAGGGTTGGAGCGTTTTTAACCGTCTTTTTCGGTGAGATTTTCCGACTTTTTTTTGTGTGAGGGTGACACCAGAGTATACAAACAAATTTGTGAGCTATGTTCAGTTGCTTAGGCTATCAATCAATCAATCGGGTCGAACTCTTGTATATATATTTATACTGATATATATATATACTTAAAGATTTCAAAGAAAATTAACCGCAAGAAATATAAATTAACGAAAAATTCGAAATGAGGTCAACGCAGAAAGTAATATGAAAACCCCAAGAAAATTCCAAGGAAATGCAAAGGAAATAACGAAATACAATAACAACAATCAATGTCCAACTGCTAAGCAAATCCACCACAACAACTGACTCCGCCTAAGGAAAACCCCCCTTTTGGACACTTCCTCGTAAACTTTCCCACTCATGTTGGCGAAGAAAAAAAATTAAACAAAAAAAATAAACTACATGGTGTGCATGACTCGCACAAGCAGCGCAACAGTAGCCAACGACCGAGCATGGGTCCTTTGTGTGATATGTATGGAAATGAGGCAAATGTTGGCTAAAATCGAACTAGAACTGGCTAGAAAAATGGTCAGAAGCCGCGTGAAAAGCGACAGTCTGTTAAGTTCGGTGGCACCGAGTGGACGAATATCAGCCAAAGCGCGTTTTCCGAATAAAACAGCCAACAAAATACAACAACTATTTATAGTCTAATACATACTATACCAACATTATAAACTATACCGAATAGAAAACGTACAATGACCGGTGAAAAAAGTAAATAGTATAAAAAATGTCAAATCCGTGCGGCATTTTTTGTGTAGACTGTTGTTCGTTGGAAAGTTCACGCACATCCTTGGGACAGGCCAAAGATTATCTATGGAATAAACGGCCGGCTTTCGAAAGCTTGCCGAAGCTTTTGAGTTACTATTGTTGTATTTGTTGCCATTATAGATGTAAAAAATCGATTGTCGATCCTGCTGTAAGCAATTCAAATACAGTTGCTATAAACTCGGAGAGCAACAACAAACTGAAAGGCTCGTTGATTGCTTTGAGTACTCCCGTGTTGACATTAGCCACTCAAGAAGAGAACATGTAAGTTAAACTAGCTACAATGAATAAGTGCAGTAATCCGACCATTCCCGGGCGCCGCCATGATTTTCCCACGAAGAGAGAGGGGTGTTTATGGAAAAAGGCTCTTTTATGTAAAAATGTATGGACTTTCTTTACTTTTATTTATAGCATTGTCCACCAGTATGGGCTGGTGTGACACTTAAAAATACTTATTACCTTTTTTAAATACACTTTGATGTAATGATGACTACCATCAAGTCCCTTTTTTCTTTTCCCATTCCATAATCGGCTCTAGACTACTCTATTTCTAAATATCCATCCATACAATAGGTGTACAAACCGAATCACATTTTTTGTATCTTCACTGTAAAATCTTAAACCGAATAATTGAATTTCAGCACTTGGGTAGCTTCTAAAAATGTTTGAAATACATCAAAAATTAAAGATATGAATTCTGTCTTTTGGCAGCATGTAGATTAACATCTGATGATCCTAGTGACGTTCATAACACCAAAAACCGCGAATTTTGAGTTTTTCTTTATTGCAGTGAATGAGCGATATGTATTTCATATTTTTCTCCCAAATGCCTTCAAAAAGTTGTTAGTTTTAATTGTATGCTTGATCAAACAATTACTCTAACTCACTTTTAGCGACAAGTTATGTGTCAACATTCGGTACAATAATCTTATTTACAGCATCGAATCTATGTGTAAGGAGAAGGGTGGCCAAAACCACCCAGAAATGTCTGCAAGTGCAATGCTGATTTTTTGTATCACTAATTTCGCTTAATTACTTAACGTACATACAACAACGAATTTTAACCAAAATAAAAAATACAAAAAGCAAATAAAAGCTATATAAGTACGACATTATAACAATCCGCATTTCATGCGAGCTGTTATTTGTCCAACGACCATTTGCCTTACTACTATAAAACGACAAAAAAAAACCACCCGGTCAATGAAATCAAAATAACAAAATATGAAGTATTACTTATCTATTGAGGTTATCTGTACATGACAAAAAGGTCACTTTCTCCTGGAAACTACATATCGATACCTTAAAGCACAATCATCCTATGTCCGTTTTCATGAAAATCGAGTTTTTGTCATTTTTGGATTCCTGAGAAGCATTTTGTGCGAATCGTGATGAAAGTACGCGCGCATTCAAAATAATGAGATCTTTCTGAAATATTAATCCTGTGTTTAATATTTCAAGTTATAAAACATGAATATTGATATTATATTATAAATGTATGTATTTTCTTTAACTGATATGGTATTTAACTAGTACAACTACGTGTATACCTGCAAGCATTCCTTTTTAAATTTTTATTGATTGAAATTTATGCTGACGCCACTTATACCAATGGCGATTCATGTTCCAGAAACTCATTGACCTCATTTATTCACACGAATACCTTCAGCTGATTTCTCAAAATACTGAACCCACAATTGAGTGCATAGAAATGTACTCACCACAGTCACAAGAGCAATTCATTTGCGTAAAATATGAAGTTAAGAATTAATTAACTGAGCTGACTTTAAGAACCAATTATGCTAATTTTGCACACACAAGTTTGATATTTGATACCCATTAATATTAGGCCATAAGTGGAATGATTGGAGGTCATCTCCCAGCAAACACAGTCTCAAACGTTTGAGAAACCCCCTATTTCTCGAAGGCTACTTCTCGACTCGACATCAAAGTTTTCTCTAATGTTTGAAACCGAGTCGTAATCTGTACCTTTTGTTTAGTTAAAAAAAACAATCTACAAATATGAAATAAAAACAAAAATACAATTTTAAACCAATTAATTCATGCATCACTTTTTTTATTTGAAGTCGATTGGAGAATTAACGTTTGAAACCAACTCGAGAACTAACTCCCCTTTTTATTGAGAAAGCTATGATTCACAGTAGAGAAAAACCTTTGATACCGAGTTGTTCTCGAGTCGATATCAAACCTAAATGTTTGCCGGTATGAGCAGTATGTCGACTTCAATTCCTCTCAGCGATACATTCCTTGTTCACATTGCATCCACAATAAAAATAAAGCCACGTTAATGTAAACGTTGTGCCGTTAAAAGAATTAAGGGCTCAACACGCAACTTACACACACACCACCACAGAATTTCACCTTCTTCTCCTTCGTAAGAACTAAAGACCACCTTATTGCTGTCTTCTCCGCTCCCCAAAAGTGCTCAACTTAATATTATTTGCTATCCATTTGTCATATTTTCAATAAATAGCTGTTCATGGTCTGCATATTGACAAATTTATTACCAAGTAGACGTTGTTGGTATATACATATAAACATGTTGGATACCCCGGCTCGCACCAACGTTTTTATATATTAAGATAGTATTGAGGGTTAATAGAGTTCGTTAAACTTAAATAATGACAATATTCTATTTAATTTGTTGTTGTTAGATGGACGGACAGGGTGGACAAGTAAATGTGGAAGTTTAAATAGCTCACGTGATCAGAAGTATCAATTATGGAGGCGAAGATTTGAGATTATTCATAATCACTAGAGAGCGGATTTATATCCAAAATTAAATTTAACTTTTCTTTTTCCCAGCAACAAATCATCTCAAACCAATGGAACAAGTGAGGAAACCGCAGTAATTTTAACGGAACCAATATACGAGCCCAAGCAATCACCTGTCTCCGTCTCAGCAAAATCAACAGCATACTCTCAAAAGTCGACTGCACAATGGAGTAGTAACGACGAAATAAATGACAATTCGCGTGATGGGACAACCAAAACCGACACATCAATGCTCATGGAACAAAATCCTACGGGTTCACTTAAACAAGTTGAAGAGACCAGCGATTCATCAGCAAAAAAATGGACATCAGCCGAGGAAATGCTACGGATTGAGGATATTGTTGATGCGGCCACAGAGGCAGCCATTGTGATGGCGGCAGAAGGTGTAGAAGGTGGTATAGACTCGCTACAAGAAAGAAATGACAGTCTTATAAGTCTGCAAAGTAAAACCGATAGTATAAAAACGCAAATGGAAGACACACCACCAGCGCTTTCTAGAACACAATCCAACAGGTCATTGGTTATTGACGAAGATCTCGACGGGAATGGCACTTTTGTGGTTGTGGAAGAGTTGAAAAAGCAACCAGCCGAAGAGGAGAATGCAGAAGCAATACATTCAGAAGTATTTGCAGCTTGCAGTCCAAGTAGCAAAGATAACTCACCTGTGAAGCAACTACTATCAAGTGATGAGAATTACGATGGTGATGAATATGATGCGATAAACGCATGCTCCAAGCCCAACACACCTAAATCGCGGCCGCAATCTCGCCAATCAGCCAATCGGTCCCCCACAATCGCCGAGCTGAAAACTCTCTCGCGACGAAATTCAATGATTAAGTCAATGGAATCGCTCTATGAACGTCCGCCCTCAAAACAAGGTTCACTGGACAACACCACCGAGACGAGTTCGCTTTCGAGTTCGCAACTAAATACGACAATTCCGTTCCAAACCAAACACACGCCGCTCAAACAGAAATCAAAAACGTCACATTTTTTAAAAAACAATCGTCGACGTGTCTCGCCCGTCAAACAGTCAATGAAAATGACTCAAACCCAACTCTACCCGCCCACACTGCAGCGCTTCGATAAGCCACGCGAAGCCCTAATCAAGACATTCGATCAATTGGACTCCACCAACTGGGAGATTATCATAGTCGGACTAAAGTCGATGGTGCGTCTATTGCGATATCATCCCGAAAATCTTGAGAATCAAATGCACATGGTGTGCATCCAACTTACTCGAGCAGTGCGAAACCTTCGCTCGCAAGTGGCCCGAGCCGCTTGTCAAGCAACCATGGAGCTTTTCACACTGAAAACGAAAGTCTTAGAACAGGAGTGCGACGATTTAGTCTGCGCCTTGCTGCATCGTTCGGCAGACACCAATCGTTTTTTGCGTGCCGATGCCACGCTTGCATTAGAATCAATGTGCGACAATTTGTCAGCCACCAAAGTACTCAATGTTCTTACCACGAAAGGAGCACTGCACCAAAATGCTATGGTTCGTACCACCGCCGCCAAATTGCTCAGTCGTCTAGTGGAGCGCCTTGGCTGTGACAAAGTTTTTAGCATGTCGCGCGAACATCGTGACAAATTTTTTGTCACCGGAGCTAATCTTCTGCTCGAGGGCAGCTTAGAGACGCGCAGCTATGCGAAGTCTCTGTTTCGTTTGCTCTCCGAACATCACAACTACAATCGGCTGTTGTTGGAGATCATTCCACAACGAACCTATCGAAATGTAGAGAAGACTCTCAAGAGTATACGCTGAGATGGTTTATATTTTTAGTTTCTTTTATAAAACAATCTGAAATCTTTTGTAATCGGCGTATTTATTTAGTTTTGTAAGCTATGTAACTTGTAACTACTATATATGTATATGCGTACTTTGGCAATTTACAAACTACGAATTATATTGGACTAAATTGAATTATTTGACTAGTACGTTTTAATAAAATTGAAAGTTATTACACTTGAAGGGGTGGCTGAATGAAGGCGGTGTTTTCCCGTTCTCAAATAATGAATTATTTATTTCGAAAATCAGCGCAACTGTAACAACAAATACCACCAATGTTCTCTATGTACAGAGATTTAAGAATAACGGGATCTCAGCTAAAACAAAGAACCAAAGAAGGAAAACAGATCGGATTTCGATTGATTGGCTTTGGCATTGCTCACCGCTCCATCGAAGAGCATCTGCCTCTTCATGTTTTTCGGTAAACTGTGATCCTGTAAAATCTCCTGCGATATGGTTTGTAATTTTAATCGAAACAGTTGATTCTGCAAAATTGGCGCAATTAGGTTGTACTTGTCGATGCTTCTGTTAATCTGCGTCACATCATCTTCAAAACGTTTTATGAACTGTTGCCAAGCTGCTGTTTCCCGTTCATCGTCGAATGGGTAATCACTGTAGAAGGCGCGTTCCATTGCCAGGTTACTTTTTAAACTTTTAACGTCATCGCGAATGTCCCTTTGCAGCATTATCCACTCGGGAGTGAAGCCATTGTCGAGCAGAATTTTATTCAATTTGTGAGTGGTGAAATCCAAGTAAGGATTTTGCGTCGGCGTCGATGTCAAGGGCTTGCCTGTGCCGGTGAGATTATTGAAATCCCCCTTCGACATCGCCTCTTGTATAAGATCCTCTACGACACGATCGAAGCCGTATTTCGTTTTGATGGCGTGCTTCTTGAAGAATGTGCCTTTTTTCATAACAGTAGCCTCGCCCGCCCTTGACTTCTCCAGTCGATGATCTAGTACGCGCTCCTGCGCCTTCATTGCTTTCACCTGTTGATATTGTTTTTGACGTTGAAAGGGATTGCCCACACCAACACCGTCGAAATTCAGATATTGCCGATGCTGTGGTGCTGTGTGGCGTATATCGAATACCTTTTCCTCCTCGTCTTCGTAAATACCGCGTCGATTTTTGGCGAATTTCTCCAGCAGCAGCTTGAACGCCTCGTCGACTTCTTGAAAACTTTCGGCAGATGCTTCCGGCTGACCCGAATCTGGGTGTACCTTCTTCACCAGCTCTATATATGCATTCCGTACCGTTGTCTGGTCGGACGAGTCGTCTACACCCAATATTCGATAGCATTTCTATTATGAAGAAAATTGCGCAGTTTTGCAAAGATCGCATTCAAAATATTCCAAATACCTCATAAAGTTCACATCTTTTTATGTGCACCAATCGGTGTTGCACTCCCGTAGTAGCTCTGTAGTTAATTTTAAGAGGCAATTTAAGACAATATCCGAAGAACCCAATCATTTTCAATATATGTAGAATATATAGAAGATTTATAGAATACTAGATAACGACATGAGGCCGTTTACCGTTATCTAGCTTGACGTCAACAGATACTGCATAAAACCGTACATTGAAAAATTTAAAAAAATACATATATTTTCACATTAGTTCGATTCATTTAAAGTGGGAAACCCCTTGGAAACGATTCAGTTGTGCAGATGAGCAGTCAAAATATATGAAATTTTACAGTTCTTTTAAACAACTGCGCCTTTTCGAGGAGTATCCCACTTTAAATGTTTTTGTCCTTCCTGGCCTCTACCGTGCACGTACTTATTTGCGATTGCAAACATTTTGTTCCTGTAAATAATTACCGATACCGTGAATGTTACTGGTAATTAGACGCATAATTTTACAGGTAGTGTCTTGCAGAGATGATAGCAGATGATAGTGAAAATTGGCTCTTGTAGAGCCCATGACGCATGGGCATGCCGTTTTTAGAATTTACACTGACATGGCCATGACGAAATTTGACAGTTTTTATATGAAAATGTAAATAAACGAAGCATGGACTTGCCACCTTTTACGTTTTTTGTATGGATCTTCGGTGCAAAATTTTCTATCCCGTTTTCACTACCGCAGTTCTTATTAGCTCTTTGTCAGTTTTTTCGTCATGGAAATGATAGTGTAAATAGGCTCGTAAATAAATACTTCTTTTTTTATTATTACGAGTCTTTAATCATCGGAGGCACCCTGCGCTGATTTCGCTCAGCTTTTCTTGTACCTATTCAATTTTTTAGTAACTATGCACGAAAGTATTAAATTCAACTGCAGTTGAATCATTGAATTGTAGCTGGAAGAAGCATTTGCTTTAAAGATAAAAGTTTAATTCGGACTACCAATTTATACATACATATTGTGGATTTTCCATTTGCAAACCCATTGGAAAAAATTAGTTAGGGTAAGTAAAAAGTTTTTATAATATAGTTGAAAACGTAGCCAAGAATACAAAAAAAAATTGCAAATAAAAATGGCCAAATATGCAAAAAATGATTGAAAGACAAAAGCCGGCTTGTTATGAGGGGGGGAGGGGGGTTAGTGGGATTTTATTTTGGGTGGTGGCTCTAGCATTTAGGGCAAATGGAATGTTTCATAGACAAAAATAAAAGCATTCGTGGGCGTAAGGTGGTGGCGGAGGAGCGAGTTCCACTGAACGCGTACGGACGACAACAGCTGTCGAAAACTCGGATAAATATAACTTTGTAATACAAATTGTATTTTTAAGGATGATTTAATTGAAATCGAAATTGTAGAGTGTCAATCCGCACTTTGTCCATTGTATGCTTCTTTCGTTTTCTTTGTTGCTTATGAGCCGAGCACCACTAGTGGCAGCTAGAAATGCACTCCTGCTGAGTGAATCACCCAAACTAAAACGTATGCAAGATACAACAAACAAGAAAAAAGGCACATCAACAAAATTGCGATTAAACACGTATTATTTAATTATAGCATATGATTAGGGAATCATTGTTGATTGCCGAATGAAACAAACATGTGATTCAAAAGAAATCTTCTTTTCAAACTGTGGTTGGGGGTATATTGAGGAAATGAGAAAAAAAAATTTAATTCATTGCCGCAGTAGTCTACCATATTCGCTCTAGCCGGAGATAGCAGTCTAACTGGTTCTCTTGTCTAATGTAACAAAAAGTTTTTTTCTTCTTTACAAATATCTTTTCTATAAAAAAACGTTTACAGAGTTAGCCGTTGCCGACTTTGTCGACTTTGTGAGGACTCATTAACTAAGTTCTCAATTAATTTGAAATTGTCACAAGTATTTCTTGTACTGGCGATGGATGATAGGCGATATGTGCAGGCAACAGACAAAATAAATTATATAACGGCTAGATAGTGGATGCGGCAGAGTTGCCAAGTGTGTCTCAGATATTGAGTGATCTTGGAGACGATTACAAAATTTAATGTATTATTGAAATGAAAAAAAAATCGGATTCTCTCTTAAATGTTACCAAAATGTTCAGATATGTACATAGTGTCTTTGTATGCTTTCTGTCACACTCACTAGTTGCTTTTTGACGTATGATCTCTGCAGTTTCTACATCATTTTAACAACAACAAATAAGAAAGTTTTATTGTTTATCATGCGAACGACTTTGTGGAAATGAATGTCATTGTCAAGTTGAGAAAACATCAAATCCAATAATAACCAACACATAAAATATCAAACTGGTTATTTATTTGCTCAGTCCATTGAACTGGATTATCTCAGTGACAAAATGGTAGCATCAACATTTCGTCAGAATAGTTCCAATCCAGAACCGATTGAAATAGAGATTACGACATGGACATGAAGTGACGTCTTCTGTGTGACCAAATTGGCGAAACTTGCCAAGTAGTTTTTGTTGTTTTCGTGATCTATGTTTCAATTAATTTCTGAATTGTAAACTGATGTATCATTTAATATTTGCCCCAAAAGTCCATTATAAAACCTCAAAATGGACAACTCCATTTATTTACGTTTTCATATAAAATTTCTCAATTCCAAAATATTGTTATTTACATTTGACATGTTCAGACCAAGTGTAAATTAGAAAATGGAAATAAATTAATTCGACCAATGTTTTTAGTTGAATGAAAATATGTAATTGTAAAATTTATTTAATTCGAACACGTACGCAACGAGATAAATTCGTTGCCATAACTACAAATAATCCATTTGGTAAAAGCGGTGCCCAAACTCAAACCAATCCAAACAAGTGCTTCCGGCAAAAGTTGGCTACTGTATGTTAAGATGTGATGGGTAAATGTACTACTCACAAGAATTCGTACCCCCAACGAACAGCCATAACTACGAGCGAACGTGCTTTTAATTTGTCACACTTTCTGCGGCTTGGTTCATGGAAATGCTGCCTCCTCCGTAACAGCAGCAACCCGTACGAAAAGGCGGCACACATTTTCTGTCGGCAATGGTGGTGTGGCAGTTCCACTGCTGCTGGGGTTGTATTCGTATATTTGTTTTGGAATTTTTTCATTTAACTAAATTTTCATTATTGCACACACACAACATTAGAGTTCGGTTAGGTGTGGTTCGCGTTTGCGCTCCCAAAATTCGTTCCCGCAGAATTTTCGCTTACTCGGAGAAAAAGTAGATTTTTCGTTTGTCAATGGATGTGTTCTTGTAATGCAGTGCTTTTAAAGTGTTTTAAATATTCCAAAGAAATTGGTTTTTTAAGTGCAGTGTATTTTGTGGAACAATCGCCACCCTGAAAAGTGCGTTTACCTATTGTCAACCCCTATGGTTGACACGTGTTTTTGCATACGGTGCGGCATTGCATTTTAACCGACGCCCTCTTGGATTTGCAAGCACAAATTTGTGGCAATGTGCAAAGAGGACTGACGAGGTATCAAGGGATTTAGACAAAACGAGTGTTTTCAGTTTTAGTTTATTCTTGTTTTTTTTTATTCATGTCCTTTTCGTTCTGTTTCTCCCTTGATTTCGATTTGAGCTATTCAAAATGGGCTTTTCTTTCAGAAGCTATTTACTGAATTTTGGCAGTTACTATTCTTGTTAACACGCATGCGCCTTATTTCAGAGATTTTACTCTCCCACTGCCGAGAGTGTGTTCACAGAAGTTGATGTTTCTTTGTAAAGGCAAATTGATAGGCATAAATAGTGGTAATTTTTTCAAAAGACAAATTTTTCATAGTCTAGAAAATGCTCCCGGCTTGCACCGGGAGTTTTGAAAAAAAATAAAATATACTGAAGGTTTGAAAAATACATAATGCACAATCCCCTGTGGAGAAGTACATGTAATTCGTAACGAAAATGCACTGTCGCATTAACCAAAAAAGTGTTCAACAAACAACAATGCATTTTTTGACCAAAATACCAGAATAGATTGGAGCCGGATCCTCTTAGGTGCACATGAGAAAGATGATAGAATTTTTTGATACCGAAAATACAAACTCCAGTTAGTCTTTCAATAGAGACATCAACATCACTGTTGCCATTTGTTGTATATTTGTAAGGCCCTCTTTCAACTCCCAGCAATTGGCCTTTTTATAGATACTTCCACGCTCACACACGTCGTCGCATCTCAAAGCGGAGCTCGTCATGTCACCCTAACTTTCTCTCCGCTCACTAAACTTAATTATTCATTTGGAAAAAAATTACAATTATTTAATTTCAGTCGGTCGATCATAGAAATTATGTACAAAGAAACAGTCAAGTGTGTGTGGTTACTGAAAAAAAACCAACTCTCCAAATGTGAATATTTCAGTTTTCCGTTGAGCCACAAGAAAATAGTTGGCAAATTTTCCTCTCGACACTGTTTGCGGCCAAAGATGGTCAGACATACAGACGACCGAAGCTCAGCACAGGCAACCAGTCGCAAGCTCACGCAGTCCGAATCGGTATCTCGAGATGTGAAAACATTGCACGCTTTCTCGTGCCGAGCCGAACGCTAGATAAATTCGCCGCATTGACTACCTCTGCGTTTTTGTATTTGAACAAATAGACTTTTTTCGCATTGAATTAAATTTCCACTGAAGAAAACTCCAAGAAAATTGTAATGCGTGTGCCGGTTGCGATGTGGTTTTTCTATAATTAAATGCCAATTTGCGGATTTCAAGAGTGGTACTTTTTAATTTAATTTTTTGCACTTACTCCAAATTACGTTACTTAAAAAACTTTGGTTCGATGAGCACATCATCCGAATTGTGTTTACTTGTGGTACCGTTTTTCGCCATTCTCGGGCTGTGCTCGTTCGTGTGCCGTTTTGGGGTGTGTTTTGCTGTACGCCGATGAAAAGAAAGCAACAGAGACAACTAAAAATCGTTTCTCTTATCATCCGGCTTGACCTAGTTCGGTTGCGAGGAATAATTTTGTGAGCGGCGATGCGCCTTAAATGTGTAAAAATGCGTCTTTATTTTAATTTAGCCACAGTTAATGCGAATTCAAGCTTTAAAGTGTTCTCCAAATAACATTGATACAGACAATCCAAAGAACAAGCAACCTTCGACCACCCCCACCCCCCACGTTACCCGGCATTGCCTTAGCCCACAAACGACACTGTAGTTTCCTATATTGCCACTATTAACATTAAAAGCATTTCAATTTATTCTCGTCAGTGCTATTTCACAGTTCTTTCCATTCAACACTTGTCTATGTTTCCAAAGGAAATGCATACTTTCTATTCGTATAATTTGTTGCAATTTTCTCCACGACGAAGATGATGGATTTGGTTTCTCGTCCTTTGCTTTTAGCTTGCATATATGACTTGGAAGGCAGAATTTTAAAGTAGGCACAGTACAAATGGCAAAAGAAACGCTTCAAGAGTTGACAAAACGCTCTTTTGAACATATGTATATTGCTTTTAGTTCAAAGTCCTTAAAGAAAAGTTAAATATTCAGCTTTCCAATTTGATTTAAGGTGTGGCGCTGTCTACCTGGCCCCGTTTGTGCGAGCGATGTCGATCCTTGCACATTTGCGTGGGTCGGTTTATCTATTCTGTTGGAATAAAATCTTATTAATTAGCATAGGTAGGGAAATGCAAATATAGTCAACCAATATTTATAACTTAATTGCACGCAAATAGTCTTAACTCGGCCATTGTGATAGCTGAACGCATCATCGAGTGGATGGGATTGCCACTGTACTTATGTTTCATTTGTACCTCGAAGCGATACCAGGTCGAGTCTAATGAGACAAAATCCTTCTCACCGGAAAATAGAAAGTCAAATAATTAATACAAATTTAAAACGTAAAATGTTCTCGTGCTGTCGCGCCAATCCCAAAAACTCAAAAACGGCGAAAAAAGATAAACACAAAAAAGCCGACGAACAAGGACAAACAGCGGATGCGAACGATAAAGCCCTTGTAATACCAGTAATCACCATTGAAAATGGAAAACTTAATGAGACCGACGATACCAACGAAATAAACAACGATGCGAACACGAACACTACCACGGGGACCCCGGAAGGCAGCTGCGGTGATGAACTTGGAGCCGAACAGGATTTTGCAAATGGTTTCCAAAGTCTCGACGAGAAATTATGCAGTAGCAATATTAATCCTGAACATGCGCGACCTGCATTGGAACCGGAACCGGTACCGGAAATTGCAACGAACACCGCGGAAACAATTGGTATTGTGAAAAGTTTTTTTTCGATTTTGTTTATATTTTCAATTACAATTAATTTAGTTACAGTGTGTTCTCGTACCTCGATATTCCATACTTGGCCTCGACGGCTAATAAAGTTTCAAATGTGTTGAATCAAGCATCCAACCTACACGAACCTAACATGATAGCAGGTCTTTCGATTTCGTTCGATATCGAGATACGCGAACACACCCCAGGATTTTACTGGTGTTGAACACATTCGGTTTCACTACTAAGCCAAACACGCGCAGCTTCTTTGTTGCACTGACATTCTCGTACATGTTGTCTGCACTTAAACATTGCTAGAAATTCACGAGCAAGGCAAACTAACTTATTTTTACTTTTCACATTCCATTTAAAACCGATTCACTGTGTCTCTCATTAACAATGATTCATTTTCTGTCAAGGGAATTCACATAATAAAACATACATATACCTTCATATCTTCACTTGTATGTTATCAATGTTAAAACTCAAAAAACAAAGGTAAAAAGTATCTACTCTGTATCTGAAATCTAAAATTAAAAACAAAAACAAAATACTCTTCCATTAATACGATTAACAAACAAAAAAATGGAGCTTTTTATGTGAAATAATAATAATTGCTCAAATAAGCGAAAATACATTTGTATTTATTTTTTTGTGTTTTGAGGAACAACATGAAAACGTAATTGTAATATGATGCCATTTCGTATGGGATTTCCCTTTTCGGCAAATATGTTTTTAACATTTATGTGGCCACACACTTTTTTTTTATCAAATTACAAAAAATAATTTCGATTCCAAAGCTACAAGGAATTTCCGACACCTAAATTTGTATTCAGTAAATATATTTGAATTTGTAAATATTAAGTATGTATTTACAAATACTAACGTATGTATGTACCATGAATAGAAAAAGAAAATAATAGAATAGAAACCACGTGTCAAGCACCAAGATTATTATTTCTTTTTATTACGTTCAACTCGAACACCAAACTCGAAAACAGCCCAGCTTTGAAGTACTTCTAACAACCTTTCACAGTTGTAAATGGCCAAAGTGAGGACCACAGTCAACCTTCATCTACATCGTTCACCGATGATAGCACGAACTCAGCACTAAATCAAGCATATGCTCCGCATTCCACGGATGTGCATCACCACAGCCAGACGAACAATGAGTTACCACCAAAGAGTTGCCTCTCTCGCCACAATTCCATGCACACCTCCATTAAAAAGAAAGTGAACATTAGCACACATGCCGAGATAATCGAACCCGATCCGTTGCCGCCGCCACCATTCGATCATGCATCGTTGGGCGACGACGACGATGTCTTCTCCGATTCTCTGCCACCGCCAAAGCGTGAAAGCACCATGTGTGCACCGTATATCTATGAAGACGACGAACAGACGGAGTCGGCTGCATTTGCTCATGGACTGCCCGAGTGGTTCAATGATGAACGGATTAATGACATGTAATGCAATTTATTCCATTGATTTACGGTTTTTTTTTCTAAGTTTGGTTTGTTTTTTTTTAATCTTTGTTAAATTTTTAATTCAGTAATTATGCATAATTATGAACTGATAAAACGGTGACATTTTTTTTAAGCCACAATCATTTCAACTTCCCCTTTTTTCTCTAAATTTATTCGAACGAAATGTCCACCACTTGACATTAATTGCTGGAATTCATTGTTATTCGCATTGCACACGAGGTAAAGTTTTGCAATTTGTACGCTGGACCGAAAACTGCAGGATTTGCGCTTAAAGCACTGCGGCGTGTGTAATGCGACAAATACTGTTCGATATTTTCTCTTGAGACGGCATGGAAATGCAAATATGCACCACTCTCAACTTATACATACATATTTCTACTAAGAAACGACAAGCACCGATTATTTCAAAGGTCTATTTCCGATTATGGACCTCGTAATTATGCAACATTATTTCGAATAAATATTCTTTTGAATTTATTGACTTTTACGTTTTTACTCCGCTGACCTTTCGTATTGTCCCAGTCATTGGGTAATAAAGCAATTCCTACTTATATTTTCAAAATGGCATCGAATCGAAAATATCTCAGTGGCTGCATAGAACCACCTGTTACGCCCGTCGGACGCGATGAGCTCGAATTGAAGCGGCAGCGCTTGTATACCGATTTGTTGCGTGCCGCACATGCAGCGGTTGAACACAGTGTACGTTTCACACCACTCGGACCCGAAATACTACCAGTGTACTGTGGGGACACCAGTCGAGCGGGAGGAGGTGAAATATTTTATTATAGAATACGCCTTTTTAACAAAAAGTATAAATCACATAAAATCAAATCTATGTACATTTATGCATATAATAAGTACATACATATAAAGATTACAAGCATGTTGTAGCGTTTAAAATTTTTTGGTAATTTTTCCAGAAATGTTGTTTCATTGAATTTAGTTTATTTATTTAATATTTGATTTTGTTTGTTCAGTTCTTTGTTTTGGTCGAAAAGCGGTAGAATAATTTATGTGTCTGTCATCTGCTCAGCCTATTATTGTGCGTATGTATATTATATTCGTGTTATTTCGCATTTGACTTTGCGTTCCAAAAATAAATTCCATCGAAAAAATGCTTCTTGTCTAAAACAAAAGTAGATGTAATATTTTATTAAGTTTTTTTCAGGCATTATAAAAAAATCTAGGAAAATTTGGTTTCATACTAATGATTTTCACGATTTCAGAGATTTCAGAATCGAAATCAGTTTTACAAAAATCAAATAATAGGTATTAGCTACACAACTAGACATTTTTTCAATATTTTTCCCCGTTAGTAAATGCGTGTTCTTCGCGTTCAGAAAAGTTATTTTAACATAAGATACATTTTATATTTATTTTCCACCGCTGACTAATTTACGAATCGCAAAGTTTATAGTTAATCACATATTCATTGATACCTTTATCTTATCGGTCGTGCATATTTTTATATGTTCTATTGCTAAATTCCACTCCACACACACTATTCGCATTCTGTTTACTATTCACGTTCGTCTTTTGAACAGTTTGGCTTTTGAGAATTCTTTTGGGTGATTTCACAGTCGCTACTACCAACTATATTGAAATTATAATTTCCCACCATGAGGATTGCGACTGCAAAATGCGCTGAGCGTCGTTTTGCGCTGCTCGAAAATAGTGAATCAGTTGTCGTCCGTTCTGTGCTCATTGGCTGCCGTTTAACTGCCTCGGCGAAAATATAATTTTTAAGAATTGACTTGAAACAAAATAAAAATTAAAATTTTGCCTGTGAAGTAAATGCAAAGCAATAACAAAACAAACTACAACAGCTTCGAATGTATTTAATATTATTTCGACATTTAATTGTGGCATTGGAGAAAGCATTCGGTCCAATTGCGAATTAGCCCACACCCGTTGTTCAATGGGTCAGACACTGAGTGCCTGTTGTGGGCGTACGCTGATTATTAACGAAACGAAAACCTGCAATAATCCAGGTATGAGATGTCAAACATGGCACTGATAGAATCCAAAAAACTTCAATTGCCACAAAAGTGCAGATACATATTTTGCGATGGGAAATATTCCCGCGAATTCACGACTTTCTTTGAATGATTAATGCTTGTAAATTTAAGCCATTTCCAGTTTTGTTATTGCACTTAACTACTCGTCATGATGTCACTGTCAAACGCAAGTGATTTACGGACGTTGATAAGTCTTTTTTCACACAACCTTGTTTTCATTTGCTGTCTAAATATTTTGTATTTGGATTACATATGTAGTTATTTCGAATAAACTTTGAGAAATGTCTTAATCTTCGTTGTTATTATTTTTATTATAAACTTTTACAAAACTTTTTTCTATCACTTGCATTTTTGTATTTAAGTATTTACATTCATAAAAAGACATCATCCATAAAGGGATGGCAAATACTAGAAATCGGTCAACTTTCACGTCCGAACGAAAAAATACTTGAACTTCGGCTGAAATTCACCAAAGGGTGGAAACTATCTTACTTGTTCAATTTGATTTTGCTGATTTATATTTCGTAGCTCTATTTTACTTTCGTTATTCTTACTGGTCTCCTATTCGATGTCATGGCTGCGTTTTGCAATAATTCATTTAGTATACATGTATTTGCGCCAGCTTGTATTTTGTAAATATTAACAATTGCCTTGGCCGCCATTTACAGATTGTGATCCAGACTTAAAACCCTCGGTTGCAGAAAATCTCGAACACTTGGTGAATCGTCTGGAACATCTTGTCGAGCGATTGGAACGTTCAGTGTCAGCGCGTGAATTGGAAATAGCCAATCGCGCTTTCGATTCGGTTTTGGAGAAGAAGCGTGAAAGTTTCGACTTGGAATCGACCGAACTACCGCCATTACCTGTCGAGAATCTCTCGGAGCAATTAACACAACAAGCGGACAATCTTAATCAGCGCATCGAACGCATCGAATCGACGCTGAATAAAATCAACGATCGTCACAGCAGCAGCCTCAGCGCCAGTCTAAGTGCTAACAGTCAACAACAGAAGGAAGGTAGCCTCGATAATATACCTACCGTACTCGAGGATTATCAAGCGTTGCCCGCAGACGATCAGGAAGAGGACGAACTCCTATTGCCGCCGCCACCACCACCACCACCAAACATGAGCGTATTGGGATATCAGGATATTGTCAGCGGTCCGCTGAGTCAGTATCTGTCGCTGTCTGCGAAAATTGGCGGCGATGTGGCCAAGCACGCCGATTTGGTTAAGTTGGCATTTAGGTGGGTTTTTCGCATACAATTTTTCTCTATATTTTCGTAGCTAAACTTGTAGTTTGTTTGTATTTCAGCGCCCAACTGCAATACGTCACTTTGGCTACGCAATGCTCGAAGCCCAGCCAGGACAAGCAGATGGATTTGCTGAAGCCAACATCGACCCAAATTAGCGCCATTCAGGACTATCGCGAGAAGAATCGGGCTTCGCCATTCTTCAACCATTTGTCGGCGATAAGCGAAAGCGTCCCGGCCTTGGGTTGGGTTTGTGTGGTGAGTAATCGTGAGGACTTGGCCATTTGCTTCTGTATTTATTCCTGAACTTTGTTAATGTGTTGCAGTCTCCCACACCCGGTCCGCACGTTAAGGAAATGAACGATGCCGGTCAATTCTATACCAATCGTGTGCTCAAGGAGTGGAAGGAAAAGGATGCCAAACATGTTGAATGGGCACGCGCCTGGATTCAGACGCTCACTGAACTCCAGGCATACATCAAGCAGTATCATACCACCGGCCTGGTCTGGTCTGGTAAAACTGCTGCTCCATCAGGCAAAGGTGCTCCACCACCACCGCCACCAATTGGCGCTTGTCCACCACCGCCACCACCACCAGCATTCGACCTGTCCGGAATGTCGCTGGAAGGCGATGAGCGCAGTGCATTGTTTGCCGAAATCAACCAAGGAGAAGCTATTACCAAGAGTATGTGTACATTTTACAAATGATTATTTCCGACTTAGAATACATCTTTTATTGGCTCATAGACTTGAAGAAGGTCACTTCCGATATGCAGACTCACAAGAATACTACTTTGCGCACCGGTCCAGCTCCATTCAAGAAGCCCACGCAATTTGGTTCGGTGCCGGCAGCCACTCCTGCCGCCGCTGCGGTAAAAGAACCTGTCTTCATGCGCGACGGCAAAAAGTGGATCATTGTGAGTTTAGTCCAACAGGATTTGCTCTTTTACATACTGCAATACGTTTATGCGTTATTTTTTTTCAATTAATTTAGGAGCACCAAAAGAAGAACACTGGATTGTTGGTGGACGATGCCGAAATGAACAATGTGGTGTACATGTTCAAATGTGAGGGCTCCACACTTACCGTCAAGGGCAAAGTGAACAATATTGTGCTGGATTCATGCAAAAAGTGTTCACTTCTGTTTGACTCTGTTGTGGCATCCATTGAGTTCGTTAACTGTCAGAGTGTGCAGATGCAGGTGGGTAGCGTGTGAAATATGAAAAGGTTGTGTCAGAAACCTTTCTTATCGAATTCTACACTGCAGGTCTTAGGCTACTGTCCTACCGTTTCGATCGATAAAACCGACGGTTGCCAAATGTATTTGTCAAAGGAATCGCTTGGAATTGAAATTGTAAACTCCAAATCTTCCGAAATGAATGTTATGCTGCCCTCGGACAGTGGAGATTATGTAAGTCTTCATAGCTAAAATTCCACAACATGATTTATTTATTAATGGAATCAAGCTCATTTCGCATTGGGGCAATCCTGGGCCTTAGCTTAAGTAGAAATGCTGTAATCCAACAACAAGCAAAAAAAGCCAGTTAAGTGCAATTTGTCAAGTCGCACTTCTTTAGCGAATCGTTGTGATGCAAGGCAGGAAGAGTTATTTTTGGCATCAAGGGTATTTCCACTTATGGAGGTGCTTGCATTTGAGTGCTGATGTTGGATTTTGTGTCGAAAATCCGAAACAGCTGTCCACTCTGCCAAACTGAGCTGTTACTGTTTTTTTTTGGAAAAATTAGCTTGAGTCCATAAATAATAAATAATTCACTTTCAGCTCGACAAAATCGGAATTTTTCCTAGTGTGTAATTTGAAAATTAACATTTCCACTTGCAGATTGAATTGGCATTGCCAGAACAATACAAGACTACCATTTCCGGCAAAACTCTAAAGACTGTGTGCGTCGATAGCCTCGGCTAAGCAGACTGTCTGCATTGTTCTAATCTGCTCGATTCGAAACGAAAACAACATTACAACAAAGCTGCACCACCAACCAACAGCAACAGAAGCGATTAAAATGCCAATCCCCTTTTGATATATCATTATTATAAAATTATAAAATAAATACAAAGAGAATCGCAATTTATTTATAATCAAAACGTATACTATTACTAAAAGCAAACTTGAACGACAACTAACTCTGAGATTGCATAATTTTCAAAATTTTTTTTATATTTAATGTTTACATATTTGTATTATTATTTTTTAAATGTAACTTATTAAGTTCTTCACGAAATGGCTACATGTTAAATTTGTTATTCCAGTATTTCTTCTTTTTATTTGCGTACATTTTCATTTCCCAATGGTACATTTTTTTATTTGTAATAAAAGTTTAGAAGCATTTTTTCTTCAAGGGCCCGTTTTTCATTAATCAAATAGACCTCCGATAGCTATCCAATTGGATTTTTGTAGAACAAATTTAAAAATGTTGATTAATTTGGAGGTTTATCTCACTATTGAAAAGCCTGGTCCGAAGTACAATTTGAGTAATACAATTTCAAATGCACAATAAATTTAACTAAAATTTTGGTAAAATGTTGTTGCAAATCACTTATGTAATTTGGCGGTTAATCATATGGTATTTGCAAAAAAAAAATTTTCTGCAAAAATGTGAGAGAAATACGCATTTTCTAACTTGTGGGCGGTAAAAATAGCGTGTCAAAACCTATCCCATGTTACGACTCACGACCCTTAGAACAAATATATAAATTTTTTTGAGAATCGGTGCTGTAGTTTTTGCGTCTACTCGTGACAAACATACACGTCTCTTTCATATATATAGATATAGGACACCTTAATTTTTCAACGCGTTTGCAACGCCGACTTGAGGTGGGGTCGCTATAAAATAGCTTTCTCGAATCTCCAAAGTTAGTTCTCAACTACAGCTCAGGTGGCATGACGCCAAAAGATACTTCTTGTCACTTGGCAGAAAAATGCAAGTGTTGGATTTCCTACTAGATTTGGTACATTTTGGGCCGTGGCATCATTTTTGTGTCCATCCTGCTTAAGTTCTTCTAAAGTTCTCAAAATTTTTTTTTAAATTGATTTTAATAAAAATTGACGCCCGTGTGACATCGCCAATTTTGAAAACGATGTGCTAAAATGGAATTGCACCCTGTGGGGTTAAGCATATTCAATATCGTCCCAAAATTAATATTTGTACCTCGTTTGCTGAACTGGCTGGCTGCTGGCTGATATTTGTGGTTCAAGTTCATATCTTTCGGTAACTCGTCCTAATGAGAAAATCTCAACAAACAACGATTATATTAAAAAAGCTTAGTTAAACTAATTACTTTTCATAAAAGAAACTCTTGAAACTTGCACAAAATATAACCATAGTTTATTTTTGACGCTGGCACAGGGTGACTTCGCGCAACATGTTTAAATTTGATTTTCAAGTCGACAGTGAAGAAAATGGCAATCCATTTATTAAGAATATCGCTAATGAGAAGAAATTCGAGTAAGTAGAAAAATGTAACTTGGAAATAAACGATATTTACAATATATCATTTTAGCGATAGTGTAGTCGACACAATCGAATGGTATGGGTCTCAAGAAATTTTACCAACCAAAGAGATGTTGGAAAACTTGGATGTGTACAGGTTAAATTCCACAGAAACGATGGCTGGCGATATAACACTGACATATATGGTTTCGGGATTTTTACTTCAACATTTAGAATCCAATGAGGATGATACACAGGACATAACAAAAGCCGAGCAAAGTCATTCCGATTTGATACCGGGTGTCTATGAAGGTTCCATTCAGCATCTCAAGAAATTAAATACCACCATGAATGAATATATATTCAATGATTGCAGGCGGTGCTAAAATTTGGGAATGCACGGACGATCTGCTCAATTATGTGTCGAAACACTATCGTGCTGACATGTGGAAGGGCAAGCGAGTTTTGGACTTGGGTTGTGGATCCGGTTTGTTGGGTATATATGCCTATAAATCAGGTGTAAAAGTGCACTTTCAGGATTATGTATGCAGCTTCAATCGTTACGAATTTTGATATAATGTAATCAATTTATTATTACAGAACAGAGATGTTTTAGAGAAAATCACAATTCCAAATGTGCTATTGAATGTGCCAAAACCGCCGAACGAACGTGATTTGGATTTGTCAAAACTAAACGATGAAATTAAATTCTTTTCAGGCGATTGGAATAAATATTCATTTTTAACGAAAAGCGACGACAATATGTTTGACATCATACTGACATCCGAAACCATATATAACGTGCATAACCAGCAGAAGCTACTAGACACGCTTCACGCCAAACTAAGACCGAATGGAGTAGTGCTCGTAGCGGCAAAAACGCACTACTTTGGTGTTGGTGGTGGTGTCAGGCAGTTTGAAGAATTAGTTTTACGCGATAAACGGTTCCAATCGAAAATTTTATGGACCGCATCCGATGGTGGTGTTGGCAGAGAAATTGTTGAATTAATGCATTTGTGATTATATAGTCTGTTTTCAAATAAATATATTGTATAAACAAAAATATTGTTAGTCCCGCCACCGTACAGTCCATTAAAAAAAATTTACGTAAGGAAATTTACTTATTAATTTTTGAGCTTTTTTATATGAAGTTTGACAAGTACTTTAGAGCTCGAAACGAACCTTAAGCGAGAAAGAAGTGTTCATGATGAGGCATCTTATGTGTTCCATATTTCATTTCGATCCAGATTTATTAACAGGGTTGCCCACAAATATTCGGCTGTTGTTGTTTTCGGTTGAAAAAGTAAGAATATATCTAAATAAATCATTTTTATGTGCTAACAAGTTTTATCTTAAACTCATTTTAATAATGTTTAACAGCTAAAGCATGCAAGCACATAGTTTTGGTTACCTTTTTGGAAAACGCCATTTCATGCTGCGTCGAAGTTGAAAATTTCTATTTTACTCTTGTTGATTGTTTATTGTTTTGTATCCTTTTTTACATCTACACTTCTAAGAAACACTGCAGCGGAACTACTGATTTTATTGAAAATTCGCGAAAAGAATATATTGACGAGGATTGCAAACGATTTCGTATCCTAGGATGTGGTAATTGCGAGGAGGTTCATACGCGGTAAGTTAATTATTTCTTCAGAAAAGACATATTTTGAGCTTTTCGTCGTCTGGGCAGTTTTATTACTTGTCGAAACGTAGAGTCGAACAATCGGCGTGGCATGTTACTCACATTCCAGGATCGTTTGCGTATACCATGGCGCGGCGGTGCCAAACAGGTTCAGTTGGACGCTCTTGTTCCTGTTTTTGTTCTTCCGCTAGTAATCGGGATTGCTGCTATTAATGCGTATACGGCTGCTGTGATGTTCATATCGGTTACGATGTTTATCGGTTACGCCTACTACCACGTGCGGCGGACATTGCCTCGCACTCACTTCTTTTGCATGTGGATATTTTGGTCTGTTGTATATTTAGTGGTCATCTTTGAGTTCACTGTACCCTTACTGGAATTGCTGCCCGAAGAGAATCTAATTTTGGTGCTACTTGCAACCGCCGCTATTTTCTGCTTATGGCGCACCCGACAACGTGCTGCCTTGAATCAGGTTGTCCAGAGTACAGTTCCTAAAGATGAACTACCAGGTATCACCGAGGTCGCCGAGGAAGAAGAGGCGGCCGCTGCTGATACTGCATTGCTGCTCGAACACGACTTGGATGAGGAGGATGCCAGTGGCTCTCTCGGCGGACATCAGCCGAATATCTGCCCAATTTGTCGTAAATACGTACCACCACGCACCGCCCACTGTTCCGTGTGTGGATCATGTATATTGAGGCGCGACCACCACTCATACTGGCTAGATTGCTGTATTGGCGAATGGAACCATCGCTACTATTTGGGCGGTTTGATTTTCGGTGTATTGGCTCTACTACTAGGCGCCAATTTGACTCTGACCGCTGTTTGTCATCCGTTTTTGGTAATACGCCTGATGGGCGTACTGGTGATGTTGCCCGATGATTGCAGCGAAGTGTTCGACGAGTATGAGTGAGTATGAGTCAAGAAAATACAGAAATTAGCATAAAGCAAAACATTTTCGTTTCGCACAGATTGGGTGTCTCCTTCGTAATTGCGGTGTATGCACTTCTATTGGCCACTTACATTCTGGTGGCATTGATGCGGCAGTTTTATTTGATCTCTCGTGGCGGCACCACCATGCACGAATGCGGCCGTGGCCAGTGTGGCAATCGAAAAACCTTATGGACTAATTGGCGGGCATTTCTGTTTTAAAAACCCCTCGCAGCACAAAATATAGATATAGGATATAGGACGTTGCAAATAGCATAAGATTCGCAGAAATCTACATAATTAGGCTACAGTGGAGTAGACGCTTAAAGTTATTAACCGTTTTGAAACATTTGAAATTATTCCTAAGAATTACAGTTATATTAACTTATATTAAGCAAAAGGCTAAGCTAAACTTTGTTTAAGTTTAAAATTAAACCAAACTACAATCAAAACTTCCAATATATTCATTCAGTTCGTCGAAAACGCAATTCATTATATTTAGTTTTGCAACCTACTACCTATACAGCCGAGCCGAGCCGAGCCGAGTATATTTTTCGACCCTTATTTTATGACACAGTGTAATAATTTAATTTAATGATACTCAATTCAACCGGAACTCGTCTCTATTCGGCGTGTAGTCTGGCAAAAGTTCCCAAATTTTCATGCGCCACCGTTGACGTCGCTCTTCCGTCTCCTTCTCCAATTGTAGAATCTGGGGCAAACGCTGCCAACAGTCCAGTACCTTCCACTTCAGATGCCTGCAATACATTTGCAATACATTTGTGTGTAAACAGAGACTCGCGCTTCAAATTGTTACCATTCATGATGCGATGTGGCCTGCCTAATTTTCGTGTCCTCGATCATTTTCATGCGTGTAGTGTAGCCAGACCAGCGCAAAAAGATGGACTCGCTCAACTTAAGCTCATGCCAGTCTACAGCTACGAGGTACTTGCTTCGTTCGTTTTGCAAATACAACAACCACGCCGCCATAGTATTCCTCTTGAGGATTTTACAATGGAAATCGTCGGATCGTAGAATCTTGCGCTGACACATTAGAACTACGTAGATTCGCCAGGCTACGAAATAGGTGCGTTTGAAGATTTGGCTTCGAAATTGTTCGCACTTGCGCTGATTTTCCTGTTTGCGCTGCAGCAGACGCTTAAATCCTTCCATGCCCACACGCCGCAACAGCAGGTGTCGATAAAAGTCCTGTGACTTGCGCATGTTTTCAAGTGCACGTTGTCTTTCGCGCTCTTTTAATATCTTTGCCATTTTCTCTTGGCGTCGCTTCTCCCTTAGAACTTCGATACGCATTTTTTTGTCTTCTTCGTCTTCTCTTCGCTGGAAATCGGATTTGAAAAGAAATAGTCAATGATTGATTTATAATTCTACCTTCGCCTCTTCTGCGGCGGCTTTCTGTGCCTCTCTCTCGGCTTCGTGGTGCAGTCGTCGGGCTCTTGCCTGTTCATGCCGCACACTCCGCTCCAACGCTCTTTCTTGCATCTTTTGCAGACATTTCGGCATAAGGAGAGCTCTTCCGTGTAAGCGAGCCAATTCATCGTCATCCGCATCACGTAAATTTCCAATGAGCTGTAAACACTTTGCCTAAGCGACGACAGTCGTTTTTGCAGAGGGTTAGTGAAAACCAATTGGAAAAAGGTTAAAATTTAATTTTTTTAAAATCAAAAATTGAAAAAAAATGCATTAAAATAATGGAAAATTTCACACAATATTCCAACAAAAAGTTGCACTAACCTTTGCCTTGGATTTTGGGTCACCTGAGCGTATGACGGCCTTCAGTTCCATCTTTATCTCTTGGCGTGCGTCTTTCGATTCTTCAGAAAGCTTATTTAACTTTAGTTCCATGATAAGTCTCTCCTGTCGTTCAAGCTTCAGTCGCTGTAAATCGATTATGTCTTGTTGGACCTTAATCCTTAATTGTAAAAAAATGCATATACATAGATTATGAAAACGGAAACGATTTGCATTTGATCGGTTTCCTCACTTTGTTTGGTACTTCTTTGTTATTTGCACCGTTCCTGGTTGCTTCCGCTCGTTGTTCGGGTTGTTGTTTTCGCTTTCGTGAGTGTCCGTCTTCCGGTATTTCGTAAGACGCACTTTCTCTCTGCGTATGTTGTCGAGGAAAGCATTAATCTTCGTTATCCGGTCGGTTTTGCTCGAAAAGTTTTCTCGTTCAATTTTCTCAATGGTTGTATAGTGAATCCATTTGTGCAGGTATTTTCTCATAGTTACTACGATATTAGTTTGAGCACGTGACTTAAATAGTTGCTCGATAATTAAATTCTGCTCGCAGTTCGACACAGTTACCTCCTCGTCATCATCGGTGGAGAGGACGATATCGTCCTTCTTCTTATTTGTATTGCAAAAGTCGGGCAATGGCAAGCTCCTTATTACAAGCAATTCCATTTCAACTCCTTTTGGTTCGACGGTTTCACCACGACGCACGGCTTGATCCTCTACCTTTGCCGGTGCAATGTGACATTGTTCTACGCTAGCTGCAGCTTTCGCTTGCTCTTCCATTTGCAGTTCCATCAACGCCTCTTCAGCCAAATCGGAAATGACCGAGTCGATTCCGTCGCTTGTATTTGAGCATGTTGAATTCGAACGTTGATATTTTAGAACTTCTACTGCATCCTCAAAGTGTACACGTGCACCAACACGTTCAATTTTCTGCTGGAGCTCATGCTGATGCCCTTCCCTTATCGGCTTGACCATCTCGTCGGTAAGAGCAAGTGGACTGGGTGTACGACGCCATGCCAAAACTTCACTGTCCTCGCTGTGAACCGAATTGCCGTCTTGCTGGGGAAAAACTAAATTGTCGGCCAACCGTATATGGAAATCAGTACTTTCACTTTGTTCCTGGCTTTCACTTCCAGTCTTTTCTGCAATATCCATTTGATTAATTGATTCTAAGATATCTTCATTAATATCACCATCACCACCATCGATATTTTGTGCCAGTAAATTCAAATTGTCTTTAAAAGTGTCGGGGTCTTTCTTCGTATTGATTTTCTCGAACTCGTTCTCAATTGAATTGGCTTTTATGGCACAGCTCGTATAAACTTCCTGAAGCGCCTCTATCGGCACCTACATATATATTATATATTCAATATGTATTATTTTGAATATAGAATAGAAAAATATGCACTAAAATACACAGCTAAAAACATGACCGTTATCGCCACTGACTCAGAAAGGGCGATACACAAAATCCTACCGTGTAAAAGTGTTGGACGAGCTTGGCAGCAGCTTCGAAACTCTGCATGAGTTCCGTATTATCCATCTGCAGGCTATGCTTCACTCCCCATTTGACTTTTTTGCGTTTGTGGTTTTTCTCCAACTGGTTGCGAAATTTTGTTAATTCATTGTCGATATAATGCTCTTCTACGGCCATATTGTGGGCAATGCAAGAGTCAAGACTTCTCCGATGTCCTACAGTGGCCAGTGGAAGTTTCTTTGGAATTTTCTGAAACTAAATTTGACAATATTTTAAATACTGTGTATGTATGTATGCAAAATAAAATATGCTCATCGCTTACCATCTGATGGCGCAGATTCATAACAAGCAGCGGATTCAACTGTGTCCTGGCATCGCCTTGAAGCAATCGTTCATTGTGTTTTCCTATGTAGTCCATGTCAATGAAACGTCGCACTGCGTCCGTTGAAATGGACGAAGTAGCGCCGATTGTATGACGTTTGCGTATTCTGTCCCAGCGCGTGTCCTTGTTTTTGCCGTTGGAGCATTTCTCTCGACGCATCTGGTTCTGGGACATCCTTTCCAATGTATATATTTTTTTATTTTTATTTTATTTTAATAATTGAACGGAACAGTACAGAATAAAGGCTGAAAGAAAACGTGATATGTCTCAATTTTACTTTCTAAATTTAGAGTAAACACTATCGTCATGGTCGTCAAGGATACGCTAAAAACACAATCACATAAACCTTACTCAGTGACCGGAAGAGGTTGTTGTTGCTGTTTTATTATTTCAGCTTAAATTGTTTTCCCGTACGGCACTTTTGTTTTAGATAGGTAGCCCTTGGTCCTTCTCGGTTGAAAATTTCAAAAAGTTTAGCCCTAAATTTGCATACAATAAAAGCTTTCCACTTCAGTGTGTCATATGAGTACTATTTATTTAGCAAGTTAATATACTTATAAATGCTATAAATAAAAATAATTTATAATTTTGAAGCGTGATTTTACTTTCGCTGTAAAGAGCTAAGCGCATAGCGCATGCACTAAAGCTGCACACAAACTAACAAATGCCGGGAACATTCACAAGATGAAGCTTATTTTCCATTTGCGAGTAGTAGATCGTTTAAGCAGCCGCTGCATCCTTTTTGCCCTTGGATTTCTTGGCCCCGGCCGTGGCTTCCACGTCAATTGGTGCAGCTTTAACGAATGGAATTTCCAGGCGATAATTCTCAGGCATATACTTTTGGAGTGGTTCCGGCACCTTGACGCCCGTCTCCGTTTGATGTGTTTCGAGAATGGCACAGATGACGCGTGTAGCGGCGCACAAGGTAGCGTTGAGCATATGTACGTAGTCCACAGCGGCATTCATCTTCTTGGTCTGGCCAAAGCGCACCAGTAATCGACGTGCCTGATAGTCCAGGCAGTTGGAGCAAGAGACCAGCTCACGGAAAGCACCACTGCCGCCAAACCAAGCCTCGAGATCAAGTTTCTTTGCAGCAGCGTGATTCAGTGCACCCGAGACAATGTTAACTACGCGATATGGAATGCCCAGGGATTGGCAGAATTGCTCCGCGTTACCGATCATCTCGTCCATCATTTCCCAAGATTTATTGTCGTGCGGCGAGGTGAGCACAAACTGTTCCACCTTCTCAAACTGATGTACGCGGAAGATGCCGCGAGTATCACGACCGTGCGATCCGACCTCTTGCCGGAAGCATGTTGATAAGCCGGCGTACTTTATTGGCAGTGAGGCTTCAGGCAGCCACTCGTCGCGGTGATAGGCGGCAATCGGCTGTTCGGAAGTGGCGATTAGGTATTTTTCATCAGTACCAGCAGCGGCATCGTCGCCAGCACGTTCGCCCTTCCCCACCACTTTGTAGAGCTCGTCATCGAATTGGGACAATTGCGCCACCTCTTGCATCACTTCCTTTCTCATGAAGAAAGGCGTGTAGAGTGGTGTATAGCCACGAGCGTACAAAAGATGCAGTGAGTGTTGAATGAGTGCGTGCTCCAGGAAAACAGCCGGCCCGGTGAGGAAATAACCGCGACCGCCACTCACCACAGCACCCTTCTCCGCGTTCATGCCATCGATCATGACGATCAGGTCAACATGAGAGTATTTGCTGCGGCGTTCACAGTCGCCAGAAGTGCGCTCTACGCGGTTCTCCTCCTCGTCATTGGATACAGGAACGGATTCGTGCAAATGGTTTCCCACCTCCCGGAGGGCAGTGTTGCGCTTCTGTTCAGCATCTTGCAGACACCGTTCGTTTTCGATCATAGCAGCATCGATTAGTACCCTCACCTTTTTAATCTGATTGACAGTAAGCTGACGCAGTGTGTCGGCCGTTATTGCAGTTAAATCGTCACGGAGTCCGGCAGGTACATCTTCCTTTTCGTCGCCCTGCGGTTCCTTCTTCTTCATCTTCTCGCCGATTTCCTTACTGCATACATTTTTCACCTTGTTTAAATTGTCGGCCCGATGCCGACGTTGACGCCATTCTGTGTCCTGTCCAATAACAGTCTCTACTAGGGCCACATCTTTGAAGCGTTTCGTTTGGTTTTCACGTATGGCATCTGGGTTTCCTCCCTTGTCGCTGCGAAATAGTTCCAAATCCAGCACCATCTCGAGTTATTTTTTCATATACAATTTTCTGAACGATTTGCCTTCGTGAATCATACAACGTGGCTAGTGATAGGGATGGACTTTGCATCAATCGGACGTAGGGATGGGCGATATATCGTCTGAAAACATGCGAAGAATAAACTTCTTTAGTCAAACAAAGAATTGTTAACATTTGTCCATAACTCTAGAAATGTGGAGCTTCTTTTTAAATTTATTTTTTAAATGAAAAATATTATTTTTGAATTTTTAAATACTTTTGAAAATAAAATCACAAAACCTTTTTTATTTCGTTGAATTTATTCGATATTTGATATATCGATCAATTTTATGTTTTTTTTTCGATATTTTCGTATGTATCGCCCATCCCTACTCGATATCCAACCTTGAGAACGTTTGAGATTTGAGAGAGCTATTTGATATCAACTCGAGCTGAAGTCGTTATCCAGTCGATAGGTTTGTTGGGTTAATTTTTTGAGAGAATTTTTAATTAGTACCTCGATAGATTGGCCGTATTCCGATAAATTTTATATGGTGTGCGCCTTCGCTACGATAGATTGGCCGTATTCCGATAAATTTGTTGTGGTGTGTGCCTTCGATACGATAGACTGGCAGTGTTCCGATAAATTTTACGTGGTGTGCTGTCAAAACAAAATAAAAAAAGAACATGATGACGTTTAACAAACAAATCAAAGCGGCAGGCGGCAGGTTAACAGAATTGTTAATATTTACAAACAAAGTTGTGAAATATAAATACACAAAAAATCAATCCCTAAATGCCCCAAGAATTGCAATTTTCTATGATGATTTTCTATAATTGAATGATTTTATCGATATATTTAATATTGCTAGCAACCTAGCCACAATTCGTCACACACGCACACACACGAATCGTAGTGACAGCGAGTGTAGCAAAAAGAAAACGAAAACGGACGCAAAGTGAATGCAATTTGGAATTTTGTGAATGGATTGATTAATGGATTCGTTGTATAAAATGGCTTCGTTGTATAAAAAGAAGAGGTAAATATTTTTCGTTGATAACGTTTTCATAAAATTCACAAATTTCTGATTTAGCAAAAAAACAACAAATGCTCAGTTTGAATTGCTAGTAACAGAGTTGGCCAAATTCGCCGAAGAAAACAAAGATGACCCTTTGCGTGGGGGGAATTGCCTGGGAACTAGTAAGTACAAATTGGATAAAGCATGGGAAGGAATTGCGAGGAAAGTGAATGCAATTGGGCCGCCGCAAAGGAATATATCCGAATGGAAGAAGGTAATATAGAACTCAGTTAAGGCTTGACTTATTGAAGATTTTATTTTAGGTTTATTCAGATTTGAAGCGCCGAACACAAATGAAAGCTTCCGAAAACACCAAGTCCCAGAACGCCACAGACGATGATACCTCCACCCAACAAGATAGTGGTGATATGGAGTTTTCGAGGGTTGACGAAGTCATACAAATGAAGGAAGAAGTAGATGTAGATATCATGCCTTCAAGAGCCTTACTATCCCCGGATTTGACAAATAGCAGTAGTTGCTCCTCCCATTTAGATCAAGCCCAGGTAAAGGCTAAAAAAAGCGATTCGGAAAGTGGCAAGATGCACCTGCAGAGTGAGAGCCAATCTACACTTTTGAATAGTCTTAACAATATGGCTAATAATATCTCATCGCTGCTTGAGTTACAGACGGAAGCTGCTGAGAGGCAGGCAGCTGCAATGGAACGACAAGCGGCGGCCACAGAAGGCATTTTATATTTTCTTAAAACCAGAAATCCTACTGGAATCCAAATACCCAGAAAACGAGCAAAAAAAAATTAAACGGTCAGAAAAAAACTTGTCTCTAAACTTCATATTGATAATTTTTATATGCAAAGAATCCAAACTAGCGCAATCATATCGATACCTTAAATTGCCTATGATAAATAAATATGTACTTAAATATAAAATACATGCACGTATGTGTATATATAATAGAAAATTAAATTGGTATAGCGGCATAATCAATTACACTTTTCATTAAACTTTATTTACAAAATTTAAATTGTCAGAAAATACTTCACTCTAAACAATAGAAAAATATGAAATTCCTCCAAAAGTGAATTCGTTTGCATCTGCATACGGGGCATTAGACAAAAATCCATCGAAATTTTAAATAACCAGCAAGAAAGAGAGAATACAAGAAATATAGAATATCGTTTCTATCCTTCTTGTAACAACATGGTATAACTTCACTATCGAAGCGAATATCAAAACGAAGTCATTATTTTATTCAAGCGCCACTTGTAGATGTTTGCTAAATTGAGTAACGGATTTCCAATTTGTTTCTTGTAAACTTACTCTTTCATAATTTTCTGTAATTTTGAAACTATCATTTTCATTTATTAAATAGTTTGTTCATATGAAAAATGTATAATTTGTGGATATTACGTTTTTGCATAACTCAAAACCACATATTATGTTACATTTTATTAAAATGTATTTCTTTCTTCATATAATAACATTTTTATTCCTTTTGCTTCTCTATCACTCGCAAAAAATCAAAGTGATATTTTATCGAAGTTTTCGCCTGTCGTGTTACAACGTACCGACTTTCGATAATATCCACAAACTTCGAACTTGAGGTAAGTAGCCAAATGCGTAAATTTTCCACTGCCAGACGTCAGATTTTTCCACTGCCGTACGTCATTGAAAGAGGAATTGAAATGATTCAGGGTTACCGTTTTTGGCATATTTGATTGGAAATGTGCTGAAAAATTACTAATTGCTGAAAAAGGCAACGCTGATAACTGATTTTTGAATTGGAAAGAAAGTCATTTCTTCGGTGTTGGGTTTGTTACAAAAAATCAAATAATTCAAAATGCGTTTGTAAATTTTAGCGAAAGAAACAAGCATATGAAAAATTAAAAACATCCGTTTCTTTGCCAATTCTACCAGGTTTTGAAGTAAATAAGAAAACAATATATCGATTTTTTCGGTCGATGTTTCGATACATCGGTGTCTCTTGACCAATTTGCATCAGCAACACTACCGTGACAAGTTAAATAAATATTTAGAGAAGGAAAGAAATTGGTAAATTTTTGGTTAATAAAGAAGAACAAAAAAGCGACATTAGTTGAATTAAAAAAAGCTAAATTATTGGACGAATCGGAATTAGAAGCCTTTGTAGATTATGAGCATAATTGATTTTGAAATTGATGAAATACGAAAAATTTGCAAAAATGTCATCCCAAACTCAAAAATAATTGCGTGTTCAAATCAGCTTGTTCGTGTAGACATTCAAGCCGCCGCCGCCAATCAAGTTCATCGGCAAATTACAGCGTGTCTGCGTTTCCCGGCAGAATATCCGAAAGAGCCAATTCTTGTGGAGCTCAAGAGCAAGTACCTTTCCTCCAAGTTCCTGGACGGACTAGCTACACTCTGCGAAAAAGATGCACGACAGCACCTGGGAACACCACAAGTCTGCCATGTGCTTCTCTTCGCCGATCGGTTCCTGCAAGAGAATCCGCTTTGCATTTGCTTCGATGAAATCCAAAAGTTGCGTGCTGACCTCGGCAACGCAACACCGGACCAGCTGAAGTTGAAGCAGCGGAACTCCACGCTGCACTTCACTGCCAAGGGTGGAGCTTACTTCTATCGCGTACGGGCTATTGTACCCGACGAATATCCTCTTCGTTGTGTGGAATTGCAGGAAGCGGAAACTAATCTGCCGGCTGTGCTGCTGCGTTACCTAAACGGTCAGTCTCGTGAGATTGCACGCCAATGTGTTGAGCCGCCACTGCGTCTGGCCAAGGATAAACATGCTCTGGCTGCCTTTCAACCGGCCCCGAGTCTGTATCGCGCACTAAAGTTCTGTCTGGAAGCGACGCGTGATTTTCATGCGGAGCTTTGTCCGATTTGTGAACTTCTAGTATTGCCCGCAGACCCTGTCAAACTGGACTTGGACGACTCTAAAGATGGATTCGTAGAGCGCGTCTACTGCGGCCATCTTTTCCACCAGGGCTGCCTTAAACGCTACTTGCAGGAGCCGCCCTTTCCCAAGGGTGGTAAGTTGTGTCCGGCTAAGCGGCGTCATGCTCGCTCCGATGCACAATACTTTTCGACGAGAGTTGGTAATAGCAAGCAGCCTCAAGTGGGAACGGATAACGGCGGCATTTGCGGTATCCGTCTCGCCCATGACCGCTGGGTGGTAAGCGTTAAAGTAGCGGAGTCGCGTTGGGCACAGAAACAAGCGCGAGAACGTGAACTTCAAGAAGTAGTGGACTTTTTGAAGTAGATCCGTGTGGTCCACAACAAAAATTAGAGCTGAGTGGTTTTCCGCCAATTCATTTCTACGAATGATCTGCATGGAGGCATTTCACACTGTATTTTGTTATGCATTTTAGCTTATTATCTGATTGTGTGTATTCTATTGTAATAAAAGTAATCTTCCAAATCATATTTTTGAAGCTGTTTCGTTTCAATGAAATTACAGTTTTTGATGATATTTGAGTTTATTACCGCAATGTGCTGTGGCACATTTAAATAAACGTTATTCGATTTTGGTCATGTCAAATAAATGAATATCGATGAAATAAATAATTGTGAACGGTGGGCGTAAAAGTTGTGTGAATACGGGCATTTTAGATTCTACTGACTAGGCGCGGTACAATTTTTGAGTATTATAATGTTGAGGAGTAATGAAATGAAATTGGAAGACCCAATATGTACAATTTTAGTGCAGTAATTCAGCGTCCAAGAAAAACGCGACCAGTCGTTAAAATTCTGTTATGATCTCCCCCTCTTCGTGCCGCCGAATGGGATCACCTTTAATTAGCGCAGAAATCATGCTGTGGACGATAATTATTTATAGCAAACCAGACATGAACAAGGCGTTACTATGCTACGTACCAATACAACGCCACGAAGAACATGACAAAATAGTAGCCAAGATAGATCATGCAATTTCTCAGATGCACTTTTAACAATCCTCGCGAATGAATATCGACGGGGTCGTACACACCGAGGCTGTCTCGTGGTTGGCGGTAGAGCTCATATCCCAGCCAGGTTATCATTGGCAGGTTCAGCAACAGCATTATCCAATGGCCACCGAGCAGCAGCAAAACGCAGAGAATGGCATGCGAAATGAATTTTGGAATTACCCAGAAGTTGAGCCGCGAACAGCACTCCAAGCAGTTCAAGTAGTCACATTCCAAGTCGGCTAAGGTGAGAACCTGTGGAGCAAGAGTGAAGAATTACAATCGTGATTGTGGCCTGGATTGAGCGGCTGGCTGATACAATACATAGTAAATTAGCAACAGCAGTATTAAGCCGTAGACCAACAAAGTCAGGGCAAATGTGGCTGGCTCTGGCAACATTCTCCAATTTCCAATATGGTAAATTTATTTTACAATTAATTAATTTCAATTTTCAATACACAACAAACCCAAGCCCCAAGCCACATATAATTACAAGAATACCACCTCTATCCTGTTTTCAGTTACTGGAACTTGTCACTTTGACAGAAAATAGAAAGTGTTGCCAGAAATTTGAAATATAATATCTTCATTGCATAGTTGCCAGATAAATATCTCACAAGAATTCTCACAATCTCAAGAAAAAAATTTGAGAAATAGCAACATTGTAATAACAATATTACAACAACAACATTAAAACAAAAGCATTGCCATAGCAATATTACAACAAAACGAAATTAACAAAATTACTGCAATAGCAATAATACAACTGTAGTAGTTATGGTGTTGTTGTAGTGTTTGAAAATAGCAAATGAAAAAATTGTGCCTAAAACGAATGAACAAATATATTCAAGGAAGAAGAAGAATTCATTCAAGAACGAAGAAGAAGTGATTATTTTATATGGGAAAATTCGGAACTTTAAATGCAAATATTTCGGAAACTGTAGGTGAGCGGGGCAAAACTCTTCCGGAGTGCAAAAAGTGTCAAAGCCCTAAACTATACTTATGCCAATTTCGAGCAAAGTACATTGCATCACTGCAGAGAACAGCTCACAGCTAGGGATGGCCAATAATCGGTCGATTAATCGATAATCGATTTTTAAAGGCCAATTGGATTTTTTTTTGTATTACGTATTTTGACGTCCTAAAACCGAATCTGAAAACATTTTTTGTCGCAAAAATCTGCTTTGCGAGATATAAAATTTTCTAAGTTTTGATTTTCCCTTATACAGTTTATTTTTCTTTCTTTAGTGACTTTTAAAAAAGTGTCTTCATTAATTTTATAGCCATTTTTATAAAAATATAGATAAATACATTTTTAAAAAAAAAGTTGAATATTTTTATTACTTATATTTTTTTTACAAAACCAAGATCTCCACAACTTCATATAAATGGGTTAAAATGGGGTCTTGAGACCTAATTTTTAAAAACCACATATAAATAGGTCAAAATGGGGTCTTGAGACCACAGGTATTTCTAAACTTCTACTGTGTGGGGCTATTCCAGCATTAGGATAACCATTTCATTTTTTCTGTTTGCCTATAGAATAGGCGAAGAGAATTTCTTTTCCCCCAAATTAAATTTATAAGATTTGTTCAAATTTTACAAATGTGCAAACAAATATTAAAGTATTTGTTGGATTTCATTAAAAAAAACCCACTGGTACTGTACCACATTTTAATGAGAATCGGTAATAAATACCAATAATATTATCAGAGTGTTATTTTCATTCCAGCCAAACGCCTCCGAATCGCATTTATAAATTCACACTTGAAAAACTTTCTACACTGGTCGAAAAAATGTTAAAACAAAATTTCATCAACAATAATAATAATCGAAAAATCGAAAATCCTTGTGCTTTGAATTAAATGCCATATTGTAGAAATTGTTGTATGGAGTTGTTCTGATCAGAAAATGCTTCTTGAAATGAATCTGTGGACAAAAGCAATAACCGCTTAAATTGACTTTGTCATGAATTGAGTTACACCGTTAACGGTATTCTATAATTAAGTACACAATTTTGTATTCTCTCATAAAATGGAAGCCAATTGCTTCCATTGAAAATACTGCAGCAGGACACATAAAGCGGCGGCATACAAGTTTTAATAACTATGTGTTTTTTTCTTAAGGGGCTGAAATAAAAAAAATATAACTCAAAAACTATCAATCCGATTTGGGTCACTGGGTGGTGTGAATAAAGGAATACTAAATGCTATTTCCATTCAAGACTAAATGGGAATAGCATTTAGTATTCCTTTATTCATACCACCCGTTGTTTTTGCGTTTGAAATAAACTCGGTGGGCTAGCTACCAAGCAACCCTGGTTTTCAATTTATGGATTTTCTGAATTGTATGATCAACCATTCAGGAACATTTACGCTCACACAAAAATGCATCCAGTTATATAAAAAAAACACCTTCATCCTTTTACCACTTCAATTACTAAAAATGGTTCAAGATAAATAACCACACAAACGTGCCAAGTGCTGATGCTTGCTCATTATAATCTCAATGTAAATTGCGCGTCAGTGGTCACCATTTTCATTTCTGGCGAGGGGGTTCATGCAACTTCACCAAAACTTCAATTCTGCGGCAATCGAATTCCGGATGCCAAGAGGCGCATATTGCAGTTGTTTTGAATTGCTTCACCATACATGGCAACAAATCGCAATCGGTCGCCGGGATTGAGGCATGAAACAAGGAGGGGGGGGGGGGGGGGGACTGGGGATGCACATACGTTCCATTTGAATAAAATGTGACATATGCCGCTATAAGTGAACGTATCTGACGGCTTCAACTAGCAGTGTGGTATTCGCCGACCACCCCCGAAACACATGAATCAAACATGGAATTAATGCCTCAAAGTGTGTGCATGAGTATTGGAATATTTGACAGTGTGCGTGTGTAAGTATGCATACCACACTTCATGTCGTTATAAATTACAGCATTTGATTGTGTGCGAAACGTATTGAGGCACAACGACGCTTCATCAAAGGCGAACAAAGGACATTCGAGCAATTCGATTTTGCTACATTCAAATGGCAGTCAAAGGATCCTGCACAGAAGGACAAAGAACAAAGTCAAGCTTTACTATACACTTGTACGCTTGTACGCTTGCACGTACATATACACTTCTACCTAAATTGCTTTAAAGTATCGGATCTCACAAAATTCGACAAGTAATCCCAACTAAAAATGTCAAGCGCTTAGCGGTGGCATATCGACCCTTAAAGCACAATCATGCCATGTCTATTTTACAAAAACTGCAGAAAGACAAGTTTTCAAAGTGATATGTTTTATATGAAAATTTTTTATTTTTATTTCCTCATTTTTCAATTACTTTCGTTACGATTCCACAAACCACAATAGCCCATTCGATGCAGCTTCTTCCCAAGAAAAAAAATCTAAAACTCGATGTCCATGGAAATGGACATAGCAACTCCAGTCAATACCTTTCCAATAATAATCACTTGAGACTTTAGTAGGCCGGGTGGCATTTCTATTGTTAATATTGCAGTTGCAGTTTTAACTTCATAGATTTTATGCTATCTTTCATCACACCACACAATAATGGTTGCATTTATTCAGAAAGCTAACCCTTACGTGGCATATGTGCTATGTGCTCTTTAAATGTACGTTAAATGCAATAATTTAATTACGAGTGTATTGGCTGTTTCAGATTATATTTGCTCGATGCCAATATCAACAAGAGCCGCAACAAAACGGAGTACACAAATCAACTGACCGCCCATAACACAATTTCCCTGCGCATCCTTCAATCTGTGCGGCAATAAACGAGTTTAACAGGCATAAAATTGAACATCGGCAAAAGGCGGCATAACATATCATTTCTGGGAAATATGCAAGCCTGCGTGTATGTATGTATGAATGAATTGTATGTATGCATGTATCTACTGCTGCCACTTCGGAGGCCCATAAAAGTATGCAACGAAAAGTGGTCGGCAAATACAAAAACAAATGACCACTATTGTGGAACTTGTTAAAGTTTGCGTGGTGGACTGAGTGTGTGCATCAGGGTGCTCACTCTACTCCTATGGGAGTATATCTATTACGCGTTTGTTTTAAGTTTTACTCCTCTACTACGGTAGTACACTTTTCTACTCCCCTCAAGGTACTTTCTACTACTAGTGCTGCACGAAATCTACTCCTAAAAATGTTGTCTACAAATCTACTACTCTCGTAGAATTTCTACTACTCTAGGCAGGAAATGATATCTACTCCCTTAAAATAGAATTTCTACTACTTTCGTCGTGGCAAGAAGTGACTACCCTGGTTTGCAATTTCATTACCAATTAACACTTTTTTTGCCACTTTCTTCATGATTATTTTGGCAATAAAATTTGAATGAAAAGACACGTTACGTGTAGCAATACTTCTTAGTTCTTCAAAGATTTCCGTATGACCGTCGTAAGTTTGTATCGATTTCTGTTGTGTTCTCACAAATGACATGCTCAGAAGAAAAGAACGATGAAATGTACTAACGCTCCATACATTTCATCGCTTTTTTATTCTGAACGTGTCAAATAAGGTTTGGACCACTTCTGTCTCTGCTTACACATTCTGTGATCTAAACTCTAATTGTGGGTGCTTGTTGAATTTTGTTTCATACCCCAATGAAAAAAGCCACATACCATGTGGTTTCTGGATTTTAGCGGCCCAAAGCTTTGCACAAGCCCACAAATTACAAAAGTTTTGTGCTGTGTGTGATCTCGCGTACATGTGTGTGCGTTAGCAGCTTTTTGTGCACTGCCCGCTACAAGGAAAAAAACAAGAAGCATACAAAAAACAATATATGTAAGTACGTACAGAAGAGGAAAGCGCAAAGAAATACCGAAAGGAGCAAAATGACTTTTGTTGTTTGTTGGAAAATAATTATTGTTATTATAAAACTGGTCGGGGTACACATCCAACAACAACAGCATCGCCTAGAGCGTTTTGCCTGGCTGCCTCCTATATCAGTTGGTAACATTTATCAACATCCGTCCACCAGAGTCGTTGGTGGCGTTAGTTGTGGACAATGGGCCTGCCGCAACATCCGCCCAGTCCAAAAATAGAGGAACAGAGGTGCTGCTGCCGGTTTCGTTTTATAATTTCTCATTTTTCGTTGTCGTTCTGTAGTTGCCAGAAGTGAAGTTGGCTGTTGCTTTATTTTGGTGCTGTTCCTTGTTTTATTTGTGGCTTTGTTTGGCGGTAAATGTTTCATAAATATGCATGTGTTCTGTGTGCTGCTGAGCCAAAAGTGTGAATTTTAAATTTCGTCGGCTTTTGTTTTTGTTGTTGTGTGAGAAGACTTGAAAATTATGAGTATTTGTTGCGAGTATGCAGCAGGAAATGTGTCCGTCTGCGCTTGGTAATTATACGACCCACATGGCGTATGAGTGCTTTTGTGCTTCTGTGATACAATTAAGCATGGCGTGGGACAATCTATCCAAAAACATTTATGCTTGACGCAATTTAATAACTTCTCATTCGCTTCTTTTGCCATAATTTGTGCGCACAAGTTGAGAAGTTTGTTACAGAAAAGGCGTGCAGCAAATACTTCCGCTTGATCTACAAGCCTGATGTTGTTGCTGCTCCGTCTAGTTATGCAAAAAATATCTTAAGTTATTTTTTCACACTTGCGCACGTAGGCAATATGAAACGTGATTTCCGGCTGATTTTTGCAGCAGTTCCTCTCCTCCAACGCTCCATAGTTTGGTGCGTTGCACAACTGCGATTTGCTGCTGCTGCGAATGATCCAAATTAACATTCCGATTGCTGCCGCCGTCCTCGCCGTCGCCGCCACAGTTGTTAGTCAAAGTACAGAGAAAAAGTATAATTTTTAATTCCTTGCAAAAAAATATAGAAGTGTCAGTCGCAATGGCAAAATCAAGTTCTTCTATCCGTTGTCTCCTATGTTCGCCTTCCTCCCCTGCGACACTGTGAGTACTTCCGCGATTCGGTTTTCTTTAATTTACATTGGACTCGTACTGGCAAGACGTGGTGGCCTGTCATGCAAATACTGTGTGCGACAGACGTGCGCTTAAATTTTATGACATAATTTTCAGACACTTGACTGTAGAATTTTTAAACATCATGCCGGATTGTGGAGGAGATCAAATTTGGTAAAAGTGTTTTGCATAACTCATTACAATTGGCTTTTGAAACACAGTCAACTTAGAAGAGCATCTAAATATGTTTAAGTTTGTATAGTCTTGTATGTAAAGATGTGAAATCATTTTCAAATCTATATCAAAACTAAATGTCAGCTGGGTTATGATCTGACTGTGTACCTATGTGATGTTGCGTGATCCGCGTGTTGCTGTGTGTGTGTGTGTGTGTGTGTCGGTAGACGCACTCGGCAATTTACACTTATTTATTACTTTGTGCATTAAACGTTTTTATCTGTTGTGTTTTTTCGTTGATGTTTTTGCTGCTTTACAATTCTTTTGTAAAAATGGCAATTATGTGGAATCTCAAAAGTTTGGACCGGCTGCTGCTGTCGGCTGTTGCTATTGCCGATAATTATTATTGCGACATGTTGTCCGGTTCGGTTTCGGACTCGCTTCAGTTCGGTGAGTCAGTAGCGTACGCATTTCCTACCTCTCCACGGTTTGTCACACTTTGCACAACTTTGCTCTGCCAGCACATTGGCAATTAACTGTAATCCCTCGGGATTGTCTTCTGTTTGAATGTTTCTGTGCATACATGCATGTGTCTGTATGTGTTATGTGTTCAACTGTTGTTCGTGCTTTTCACAATCCGTCTCTTTTTCTCTTGCGCTTTTCCCAAATGTGGCTATCTAGGCCTGTCTCCAATTGTCTGTCCGTATGTCTATCTGTCTGTCTGCCCCTGCGACCTAGCTGCGCCAACTTTGACCATTTTAATGATGAGCCTCTGAGCCGCCGCAATTAATTAATGTCGCTGTCGGTGAGTGGTGGCCGCTCGGTTATTGCTGTCGCTGTTGAATGCCTTTTCAATTGTGTCGCATAATTTCGCATTCAGTATAAAGTCACACTTACTTATTTGGCATTTAATGCAAAATTTATTGACCCTTGTACCATACCCTTTGGGTATGCAAATGTTGGAATGGTAATCCGAACCGGGAATCGATGCAAAACTATGAATGATTTATTGTGCTTTCCAAATGAAAAATACAAATAGAAACATCATTAGAATCAATTTAGATGAGAAACTTCTTTCATATCTTCACTTCAAATCAGGCTCCTGCATTGATTTAACCAGTTGATGAATCCTTTCTAACTTTTTCATCGATTTTCATTATTACTACGATTTTTATAAAAATTTACAAGCCCAAGATTAAAACGACATTTTCCCAGATTAGATAACTGATTCTGAATCAGAAAAAGATTTAAATGTTTTGTTCTAGAGATGGTGGATCAAAACAGACCCTGGATTCGTGATTAGCGACCCCTATTTACCGTAAGCCACTATCCCCAAATTATTGTATCTGAATAAAATTGGTTATGTGTGTTTTTGTTGAAAAGTATCTTATGTAGGGGCATTCAAAAACGCTTTCATTTAACCTAAATGACCGTACCAATCTTGGGAGTTTCGATTTTTCCGGTTTTTTGGCTCTACTGAAAAAAAAACGAAAAACAGACCCAAGATGTTTTCTCTAACGGGTAGAGATATACTCCCGTTAGCTTAAAAAAAATAAACTCATCCACTAATAAAAGTTTTCCACTTTGTGTTTTTATTTACCCACCCTGCAAATGCTATTGTTTTTGCGCGGCGAGGGGTGGGACGTCGTAGGTCAAATTATTGTCAGAGCGAAGGATTTCATTTCATTTCATTTCAACGATGCTTGGTGATGGTGACGTTAATGCGCCATCAAAGGAGGATATGGCTTTGTGGGTTGTGTCGCTTTGTGGTGGCACCTTTGCGCTCACAAAACTGGAGAAGAGAAAAAACTTGTTACACGGAAGCCACAAAACAATAAACTTTTTAATAAAATTCCATTTTGCGCCACGAGCCTGACATTTTTTTACTCAAAACCGTCTCCACTCCCCTTTCTCATCGTGTATAAGTCTATCAGAACGTATGGTGGTTGGAGGGCTTGCAGGAAGAGTAAAAATTGAAACCGTGTTTGTCGGGGAGTTGCACGGTGGGAGAAATGGACAATCTAGCGGCATTTAGTTGATACCTTGGGTTTTTTTTATCCGATATGCAACATTTATTTTATTCTACATATATGAGACATTCAGAAGTCAAATCGATTAACTGCGAGAAAAACTTTAAAATGGTCTCACAGAGGCGTTATTCGTGCCGGTTAATAAGAGGTTAATTTTTCAGTACAAAATTATTGAAACGATACTCAAATTCATTCGATTTTACACGGTTTTATGGAATTGGAATTTTCTTTTGCCAGAAAATTTCATTTTTTGTGATGTCGCGAAAAAAAAAAAAAAAAAAAAAAATGAAATGAAATGAAAAAACATTCATAGTCACTGAGTATTATGAATATCTCTAACAAAAATATGTATGTTTTTATGTTGAATTGAGCTAGTTTTTTTTTATTTGAATACAAAGTTTGGTAATTTTTAGCGAAAAAATTAATGGCTCTGAACTAAATTGTTCATATATTCAAAACAAAAAGCATTAGCACTAAACGGTGACGTATACAGTTTTCAAAAGATTCGTTTTGTTTTGATAAATTATTGGGTTTTGCCTATTCGACAATTTTTTAACTTCTTGATCATACATTTCTCAAAACTGTGATAGAAAATTTCCAAGATCGCCGTCTTGTTCAGCGTTATAAAATTCAAATTCAAAATGTTCAAATTTGGTGGGGTGGTGTCTTATAATTAAATTTCTATTATTTGACTATTTGTCTAAAAGTAGCGTAACGAAAATGTCTTGTATGATTTAAATGACCTATAACAATCTAGAGAGTGAACTATCTAACTAACATTTTGAGCCCCGACCCCCCCACGGGAAATTCCAGCGCACGGGCCTGGTAACGACATTTTTAATTTGTGTTCGTATTCGAAAAGAGATATTAAATCGATGCCATTTCACATTTGAATTTTTGTATCAAATACCGCTAGATGCATCACCACTGTGCGTTGGTTATTTCATCCCATCCCATCTCATCTCATTTCATTTCATTTCTCCAAGGAACACTTAAGTGGCAACAAATGCCAACTGGAAAACAAGCCATCGACAAATTTATATATTTCTCAACACAAGCTAAAAATTGCGTGTGCCACAATGGAGCATATTGCAAATTATCTAATCCGCGAATTGCAAAAAATGTTCTGCCAAGTTTCATTCTCGCCACTTTCTTCCATTATAAATGTGTTGAAATACTGCCGCTGGGAAATTTCAGAAGTGTTTTTAATTTTAAACAATTTTCAACTGAAATTTATATCGACGAACTTTTCAGCCCAAACGACTCTAGCTGCCGTTAAAAAGAAGCTGTCATTAGAAAGTAGATACTTCTCAGAGTCAAGATTCTGAGCGCTCACAAAAGTATCCAGAATGAGACACTTCATCATTATGAGCGTTCATATTATTGTGTGGATTGAAATCAACACACATACACACACTCACGTGCTCGTATGCAACCCACTGACTGTGAGCAGTTAATCGAATTCAAATCTCGATGACGTCGAAAGCTTTTAATTAAGAAACAATCGCAAAGAGAACATTTTTTAAACTGCCACAAATGTTAAAATTTGTCTGACCAGCACGAATTTGTATGCTGTCGAAGCTGAAAATGACCGACAATCAGTGTTTTTGTTCTTGCACACAAAGTATTGCACTCAATGGGCGTTCACATGAGTCTCTGGAATTTGGACATGTTTGAAATATGACGTGCATGTATGGCATATATCTACCGAATGCGCGATATTTTACACAAAAGTTTAACAAAAGCGGGAAATCGATTTATGAAGAACAGCACGGTTCATTTCCATCGTCTGAATCGTCTTCTTTTCCATTTCAATATCTCCATCTGTGGCTGTTGTTTTGTATTTATCATTTCGAGGAATTTATAAGAATCAAAACATGGATATTTGAGATTATTGTATATGACGGTCAGAATCGTATTCAATGTTTCGGACTTTGTCTGACGTCCAAGTTTTATTTACTACGCTAAAAAATAGATGAAATAGATAGCGTGACTATCTACGAAAACTATGAAAAGTAGTGCGACCAAAAGCGAATTGGGTACACTGAGAGGAAAATGTTTTAAAATTGAACGATTTTGTTTTTAAAATAGAGCTTTGTACAGATTTGTTCAACTTCAAAACACGTGCGCTAAAAACCAATTTTAAAACGCAGTCATTCAATTTTAAACCAATGCACCAAAATCGAATTTTAAAGCAAACCCGTTTCATTTGAACAATTTTTTTTTTAAATTGAATGAAATTGTTTTAAAATTTGATAGATTGGTTTTTAGCGCAATGTTTAAAAATTTAATGATTGCGTTTTAAAATTTGTTTTTAACGCACGTGTTTTAAATTGTAAATAAATTTGTTGTAAGCTCCATTTTAGAAAACAACGCACTAAATTTTTCTTTCAGTGTAGGGAATTTATTTTATTACAAAAAGGTTGAACGAATGGACGAATGAATTTTTGTATATGTATGTATTTCGAAATTTCGTATTCAGCCGAAACCATGTCATAATTTATTGAACGGACAACGGAAGCGACGCGTCGGAATGCGTTGCAATGCGACACATTGGTTATGCTCCCTAGATTTCACGCGGCAATGCGTAGAATAGCTGCCCACAAAAAATATCAACTGATAAAAAATAAGATGAACCCGAAAACCGCGTCTATTTTGAAAATTCCTCTAAAAATTTGTAGCTGATCGAGAATTTATTGTTGCGGTGGTTTGTGTGCAGTTATTGATGTTATTGGAGCGAGCCGTTGTTGAAAGTCAAAACAACAATTGCAACATGTTCCCGGTCGAAAGCGATTTTATTGACTTGCTGTTGTTGTCGTGGTGCATGCTCCATGAGTTCTGTGATAATAAATTGTTAATTTTGCTACAACTTTTGGAAATCAGATTTAGACAGTAAAGCGGATGGGCGTTTTTGTATTTATGTGCATTTATAAATAAATGATTTGGAAATTCGCACCGACACTGGCCAACATGTTTCTAAGCATGAGAGCATTTAATTTGGTACGTCACTTCACAGTTTTGAAATTTATTAAATACAACCGCTGTTACATTTTTCGTTCTGTTTTTTTTTTGTATATATTCCGCTTTCACCCTTTTTCTCAACGATTTGTACTTATATCATTGTGTAGTCGTTATGAAAATCTTACACATCAACCAAATCAATTGCCAAATGGCATACGTCCACTGCGCCCAACTCCAATGCAACCACATTTGTGTGGTCTCTTGCGGTACTATTTGCAGCACTCAACATGAATTCCAATTTATTTATTTATTTGTTTATTACATGCATACAAGTATGTATATGTGTGTTGGACAGTCTGCAGTCTGTTAATTTATTACGATTACAGTCGGAGCTGCAATGAGATTGCTACAACAGCAGCATTGCCTTGAGCATGATAAATCAGTTCGATCATTCGTCGTGTTGGTAATTTCTGTCAATCCGCATACCGTATTTTCATATGGATATGGGCGGGATTTGTTCGGACAACGTGTTTAGTGGCAATTTCGGAACGAATGCGGCATTACAACGATTCCGATTGTTGGCTTGTTTGTATAGGAGAATAATGTTGCAGTTCGCACAAGTGACAAATGTTTGCCAATGTATTCCGCATTCGCATTTGAGCGCCATTTGCATCAATTCGTCGACATGCATGATGGCAATGGCAATTTGTGGTTTAGAAGTTGAAGGGTCTTTAAGGAATTTCTTGCGATTTCCGTTATACAAAATTGTAATATTCTTGTATTTTTTACGTCCAAATGCATGCGGAGTACATTAAAGTTCTGCAATTAAAATGACACTCTACACACGCTTGGAAGTGTGACCGACCTTTACAAAATATACGATTTTTTTAGCGAAACAAAAACAACTGGCATTTGCCTTTAGCAGCCATTTGGGTTTGATTTCCGTGCCAAGGAGTCGTCGCCGCTGTGTCAGTAGATGCAGCCAAGGGTAAAGCCGAAGTAACGAAACCGACAAAGAGCCAAACATCAGATAGAAAAGTGTGAATTGTGGCATTTGTGCAAAAAGCGACAATATTCCACAAGCGTCTAAAAACAATGCAGCCAGACCGTGGCAAATATGGAAAAAAGGGAACAGCAGCAGCACTTCCGTTTCCGGTGGCTGCAACAGCCACTATGAAATGGCGAATGCCGAAATTCCACAAGGACACGCGCGAAGAATGTTAAGTTACAAAGGCTGGACGCTATATTTTTTCCTTCCTGCGTGTATGCACTTATGTATGTGAAGTTGTAGGCGTCTGTGTGTTAGTCTGCGCTGTTGATATTGTTTTGGTTTGGAATTTGCATTTCATTCTCAGACGGTCTGATACTTTTGTCGGTACCGCTCGTTCGCATCATTTCTTTATGTAGCTAAGTAGTTGAGAGATAGTTTTCGTTTGCTGCATGCGATAGCATTGATTGCATCTGCACAAACATGTTCCAGTATTTGTAGATTTAAAGGAATTAAAGGAATTAAGGGGGCGCTGCACTTTACTCTTAAAAAGATGTAACTCTGAAAGGAAATTTCATCGCAAATGATTTTTGTAGTGCGGGCCAAAATTTGTTGACCTTTTATCCTGAAAAGTGTCTGAAGGCAATAAAACGTACGATGTTCGAGGGAAAACGAAACATAAAAAAAACAGAATGAGACAAATTGACGCACGACGATCGACAAGAGGCATTCAGTGGTGCGCATCATTTGTTGCACTTCACTGTTGCAACTCTCGCTGCTTGTGAGTGTGGTTGGTTGTGCAAGGACATTTTTATTTTGTGTCTTTTTTTTTTTGCCATTTTTCGATTGTTGTTTGGGATTTCATTGGCATTGCTCTCCCTCTGGTCTCGTCCCGCCCATTCCCTTTCCTCGTGGAAGTTGTAAAACGGCGCACCTCCCAGAGCCTTCGCGTATTTCGCAATGAGAGTTTTGTGTATGTGTTTTTTTTTATCTGTGTTACACTTGAGATTTATGGCTTTTATTTTGTGATTTATGCGCGTGATATCGAAGTGGAAAGAGTTGAGAGTAAAAGTAACTGCGTGTGATGATGTCGCATGGGGGATGCATACAGTAAATGCTACTACACTCAAGGAGAAAAATAGTTCTTAAAAATGAACAAAATATTAGGATATAATTTTTAATTTTGTTGTGTCATGACCGTTCGTCAAGCTCCGTAATATTGGAATAAAATAAAAAGGTTTGAAAATATTCGTATTGGTTGCTTTGTTTTCCTTTTTTATTGAGTATAGCTGGCTGGGGGAAGGTGGCACAGCTCTACAATTGCAGTTGCGAGTAAGACAAAGCGCAAAAGTTTTATTACGTTTACCGTACAACAATACAGTCACTTGTAGTGGAACACATTCATCGTTACTTTTGTTTTTGTTCCGCAGAAAATGTTATTACAGAATTTTTGCAGTTTCAGTTTCAGTTGCTTTTACATTTTTATTTCATATATTTTTTTAATTTGTCGACGCTCGGCTTCTAGTTTATGAGGTCCTCCTCGGTAAAATGATGCAAGCCGAATCGATTTAGTGGAATGTTAAAAATTTAAAGGATAATAAAACGGGTAGGAGAATTTTACAGAGTATTGATTGGATTATGGTGGCATCACGCTTTAGAATACTTTACTGCTTCTACATGTTGGGCCATAGTCATGTTGAACGTTGGCGGCATCTCCTCTATTTCCTCCGCCCTTGTCAATATGATATTTTGCCAATAATGTGCAATAAAAATTCCAAAAAGCATTTGAACTCGAAAAATCTCTATTCAAACGACTTGGCTTTTCATAGCCGCCTTCCTTTCGCTTCCGGCTCCATTGCGCTTCCCTTACACGTCGTTGGAACGGAAAGGAATTTGAATTTTGAGTATTTGGAAGAATTTTCATTGTGAACATCCGGAATACGTGAGCGTATTCGTCGATTGGCAATTTCTGTCTTTCGATTGGATTGTACACCCAACTGGTTTGCATCACTTCCATCACCACCATCAGCACCTTCACGGCCTACGCTATTTGTGTAGCCGTGCAACTGTGCAGTGTGTGTATACCTTTCAAATATGGCTCCGCACTTAACGGAAATGAAATCTTCGCCGGTTATTCGAGCATTCAATTTGACTAATTTCTCATATTTTACTATTCGCACTTTGAGTTATCGTCTAAGTTTAGTATTTTCCATTATTATTAATGCAATATTTTATTGGGAATATACTGTATCGTCGTTGTTGTAATTACATTTGTTGTAGTTCTACTTGTGTTTTTTTAATTTGATGTAGTGCTTTGCGTTATTAATAGAGTAAAGTGAACACAGATGGCGCACATTTGGCCATGTGTTTTCCGCCGCAATTTCGTTTTTATTGGCATCGACACTTAACTTTATTAATTTCCACCCACTTGCCCCGCTCTCCTTTTCGCCAGCGCACTCAGAGGTCGATTTTCCTTGGCGATTGCATGCCATTGGACCAGGTGTCATAAAAATGTTTAGTTTACGATTGCATTAACGAGCAACAAGAAGAAGGACAAGACATACCGTAAAATTGATTGTACGAGGACAAAGTCGCTTGAAATAATGCGTTTCATTTCGTTTCATTTGGTCTCGCATTTGCTTGTCATTTAACGTTCTTGTTTTTGTTGTTATTGAATTCAATAACGCAAATTGAAAAAGTCCTGGTGACTGTGTGGACAATGTAGTTGCTTCGTGGAAAGGGTCGAGGTGGTTACTTTGCTGTACGGTGCCAGTTCAAGTGCGACCATGTGGCTGCGTTTTTTCAATATTTTAATTAATATTTCTCTGCCCGTAAGCGAAAACATAATAAGTCGACTTAAGTAAAAATCGCTTTTGCATTTTTTGATACAAACCATTCTGTCTTGTCTTGTCCGTGTTCTCCTATTGCAACTAGTTGCTTTGTTTTCCTTTTTATTAACGAAAAATATTTTATCTCGATTTTAGATATTATTCTAAAAAAAAAACGAAAAACTGGCATAAGATGTTGTTGCTAACGGGAGTCAATTATTAGGGAAACATTTCCTCTAAGCGTGGAATCGTTAAGGCTAGTGAGAAGCTGATAACACTAAAGAAAGATAACACTAAAGTTTGACCGCTTAGCTCACTTCTGGCTCCTGGAATGGTGCTTACCAATAAATAGGACAGACATACAGATACACGGATAATGCTGAATCAACTCAGCACTTTTGATTCCTGGCGACTCAAAGTGAATTTACCTATGCTTCATAAGGTGTAGGTATGAAAATACATTTGATGATTTCGTGAAATCCTTTCTGATTTTGTAAAATAAGAGGACAAACCTCCAATATGACTCACCAGAACAAAATTTCCGCCCTAAACGAAAAAAAAAAAAATACAGACATCATACATACACTGACTCAATTTAGATCGAAAGAGGGGGAGAGAGGTGGTAACATAACGGGGACTTCGTGTGGGCACGCAACAGCCGCAGATGTGCAGCGTTCGGAAACACATAAATTTTAATAATTTATCCCATATTATTCCACTTAAGTCGCTTAGATTTTCATAATAAATTAATAACGAGGCACAGCAACGGGCGATGGCCCATCGGCCACCGACCGTCGAACGCCAACGCCGAGCCCCACACGGGCATGTTTGTTTGTGGGTATGGCAATACGCTGCGAAGGCCGAAGAAGAGGCAGCCGCGTACACCGGAAACGGGAAATCGCCATCGCGACGACGAATGTCGGGCAACTGTTGTAAAACTTTTGAGCGGCGGATGTGGCGACGAGGGCGTACTTTGTCGTGTGCGCTTGTTCGTGGCTTATTTATTCGCTTAATTTGCAACGAAATTGTATTTAGACATTTTGCAGCTTGTTGTTGTTGGGGAAAAGTTATCCAGCACACGATACAGTAGCACCACCACCACTACCACGGAACGCACTGAGATTTGAGACATTTCAAGCGTTCACAATTTATTGTTTTGCGGTGCCAAAGGTTACGGTAAGTTTATTGAAATCCTCGAATTGCATTGAAAATGCCTCAAATATAATATACAATGTATACATTTTTCAAATAAATTGGACATTTTCTCTCTAAGTGGAAGTGAGTAGCAATCTTAAAAAAAGAGTAAAAAACAAGTTTTTTAAAATATAACCCTTTAACCGACTAAAAAGCAGAACATAAATTTTCTTTAAATAAATTTCTGCTTTTTCGATTTAAAATTAAGGGTTTTTGCTACTTTGTTAATAATATCATTGCAAATTTTGAAGTAGCCAAAAACCCTTAATTTTAAATCGAAAAAGCAGAAATTTATTTAAAGAAAATTTATTTTCTGCTTTTTAGTCGGTTAAAGGGTTATATTTTAAAAAACTTGTTTTTTACTCTTTTTTTATTTTCCCCTTTTTTTTAAAAAATTTTTTTTTCGGTATATTTTTTTCCCATTTATATTTTGCCCGAATAGTTTTTCTTCTTAAATTTTTACATTTAAAAAATTTTTTTTGGTTAAAAAAAAAAAATTGTTCCCCCCTTTTTTCCCCCTTCTTTTTTTTTTTTTCCTTTTTTACTCTTTTTCCCCAATGCTAGCCTAAGTAAAAAATTTCAGCCCTGTAGCTTAAAAAATGCGAAAGTTAGAACTTTAAATTGGCTCCATTCCGCTCCCCTTTGCCCCCACACCCCCCTTTCCAAAGGGTATAAAAAATCATTTTGTCAATAAGAACCCACCTACCAAATTTCATCATTGTAGCTTGAAGGAATCGGAAGTTATGTCATGTTTAAAAAAAAAAAGTTTGAGTCCCCCCACGGCCCCCTACGCCTCTGATGGACCCCAAAATAGAATGCATTGTCACCGGAGTTCTATCAGTGTTCCAAATTTCAGCTCTCTAGCTCATGTGGAAGTGTATGAAAAAGCTCGCCGCAGATTTGAGGATATATATATATATATATAGTCCGCCCAAAGCAAGTTAATATAAGGGTTATAAAAATTCACTTGCTTTGCTTAGAGTGCAAGTGCTCGAAAAGGAATGGCTTCTAAATGTTTGAGACATTTTGTGTTTTCTTTACGCCTCTATTCTTTCCCCGCAAAATTCTTCAAATATTTCAATTCATCACACAAGTCGAAATAAATGAAATAAAATCAAACCGAATGCCATGAAACCATCTCGAAAGGGACACTTGAAATTAAATTCGTTATGAATTCTATTTCACATTCCTATTTGAATGTTTTGTTTTATAAACAATTTATTTTTGATGAAAAACCAAAATGCGAATAGTTTTTTTCGTTGATTGAGCCAACGAAGATGCCAAATTGAATAGATACACTGACATCCCATTGAGACTTTTATAAAACATTGTGGGGAAGATGAGAATTCCTAAATACGCTTAAGCTTGGAATATAGTTTCACAGTCAATAGTAAAGGAACCCTTAAGATTTGTTCAGCCCTCTTCTCTTTTACTTTAATTTTGACTTAAAATCAGGGATAAAAATCAGAAAAATAGCAAAGGTTCGGGTACAGGGTTCACACCCTAATATCGTTACGGTTACAAATAGAATATATATATAAATGAGACACATGTGACTGATATAAAAAAAGTGGTTTATTAAATTTAAAAACTTGGGTGTAATAGTGGAGTGTTGAGAGAGGGAATGCCAAAGCCATAATACCACCACACATAAAAACATTGGTCTCGGAACCCCATTTTGACCCATTTGTGCGTGGTTCATGCACCATGCACCAGCCAACCACACACGAACCGTTACATGGTATATGGACAAACCCTTCCGAAGAGTACCAAATATTAAAAGACAATTGAAGTCGTAACAATTGCTTTTTCGCAACATTCCACACACTTTTCAAAAAATGCTCGCACATGATTGCAGTTGCAATCCGTTTGCAATCCGTTTGCATCTTTTGTAATGTTGCTGAAGTTATGACAACGTTCCTTATTGTGGTTTTGGTTTGTCCTTGATAATGTCATCGAATCTGTCATTATGGATTGGTCGTGCCTCAAAAGTGGATGTGTGTTTACGTGTGAGTGTTTGTGAAGTGCAGAGCGGTAGTGGTTAAATCTATTGCCACATAAAACACTCTATGTACTTAAGTCATCATCAGCATCGGATGCATCGACATGCAACACTTGATGTGGTGCGTTTTGTGTGGACACTGGGGTCTGCTTGAGCTCCGTTGAATTTGGTATGGTTTCTTTGAATTCTGATTTCGTGTTCGATTGAAGTTAAGGTTTTGATTGATTGAAGGATTTCTGCTGGTGTTGTTTTTTGAAGTTCCAATTTGCATTTCGTTGTTGACGTTGCTACTTGTTCGAATAGATGCTTCTGCTCTTGCATGGGGAATAACTGGAAATCAATTAAAACTAGGTTGAAAGGAACTCAGTTTGGGACACGGAATGGCTAAATGACAGCCGAATTTGTGTGCATTTTTCCATAATGTTGTAACGAGGTTGCTTTACGGTGCTATACGGTCAATGCATGAACAGACTTAGGTCTGCGATGACTAAGGTAAACTGCTGCTTGCCTACCAATTGGAAATTAAGCAACATCACAGCGATAATGTTTGCCATAGGGCTCACAAATTCTAACTGGGTCAATTGCGATTAAAAGATAGCAACGGCAGCAACTGAAATGAGTGTTCCCTCAACATCAGCACATCGAAAGCATGAGCAATTGTTTCCGAACTGCAGCAACCTCAAGTCAAGCGTTGGATGTTGACGTCCTTGAGCACACATAATCCAAAATGTACACAACGAAATAAATGACAGGGGGCATATTCGCATTCGCATCTACATTCAGGAAGCTAAGGCGGCAACAGCTGCAACACATGAAAGTCAAAAAGATGTTGGTAACTAAAGCATCAGTTCATACGCTGCTGCTACTCATCAACGGCAACAGCTATTGCCTCAGCACACCTGTGGTATTCAGGCAGCCAAATACTGACGATTCTGGGGTGATTATCTGTTGCGCTTTGTATGCGGATCGCCGCAAAGCTACGCAGTGGCTCACTGCCATTCAGCCTCAATTCGTAGCGGAGGCTATGGCTTTGGTTGAGGTAGTGAGTGGACTTTGTTTGGTTGTAATCTTTGTTAAAACACGAACCCGTTAATCATACTGCGGCTGCTGCCGCTCCTGTGCTGCTGTGCAACACTTCCTTTCAGCAACTTTTCGCTCTATTTTCTTTGCTAGTTAGTTTGTGTCCTGGTCGTCCACTGAACCGCCACCATCGTCGGGTAGTGCGACATGCACTTGTCAGCCGGCAGTATCACGATGGCGTCGGTGGTGGTGGCGTTCAACGGTTGTGGACGGCCCTATTCCAAAGTTGTCGGTGGTGGTGCGACGAAGTAAAAATGAAAAATTACCTTTTTGATTAAAATGTTTGCTCATCGTCGTACTTGCCCGTCCTTCGCTTCTACCCACTGACTCACCTACCAACGATGCTGTACTTGCACGTTTCATTTTGTTACCTTGCTGGGATTTGCCTTGCGACAGCTGGTGACCGTGTGCCTCGGTGAAATTTAGTTGGATGCCTTTGAAGTTGCCTTTGAGTGCTCGCTGAGTGTGTGTGTGGGTGGAAGTATGCATAGAAGTCGAGAGGAGGTGGCCCAATGTACATTTTCGGTGGCAGTGCCTTATTAATGCGCTTTTGTAAATCAGCTTCTGTTTAATCCCGTGTACTGTGGTCCTTGTTCAAGGACACCTCTTTGTGGTTGTGTTATGAATGAGAATTTATTGCGAAAAGGGTGAATGTTTCGAAAAAGGGGGCTTTCAATTAGAGTACACAAAATTATATACTCAGTCTAGTTGATGACTTCTCCTAATATTTTTTTGATTGATTGGGTCCTAGTTACGTTCATGCAGCATTCATTTTCAAAGCCATATGTCAATCCATTTACACAATCATTATCCTTTTCAACACCGACTTGACCTTTTGGTTGTTATTCTGAAATCAAATTTACTTTTGGCTACTACTACAGCATTAATGAAGTATCAAAACACTACCCCCTCCTGGCAGTTGAAAAAATTGCAAAATTTTGTTTTAAAAATGGGCAACAACATCATCCGCTTTTAAGCCATGAATTACAACATGCGAATACAGTAATCTGACCTCACATAAATTTCACAAGATTTCATTCGTTTCATTTATTTTATTTTTCACATTTTTTCATCTATGGCGTCGCAAAATAGCAAAAGTTGAAGCAGAACTTTTTTGATTTATTTATTATGCCACTTTTTAATATAGGTGCATACATAAATATTTAAAACAGTAGCCACAAACCAAAGGGAAATTAAAAAATTTAATATTTCGAACAAAATTGCGCCGATACTCGCAGAAATTTCCGCTTCGTACTTCCTTGGCAATCCTACACACAGTTGGATGGGTGTCCTTTGTGTATGCTTTTGTCAATCTGAAATATGTGCGCATTCGAATTCGAGATCAATTTTAGGTACCGGAGGGGCAAAGCACAATGGGCACTTGTAGCGGAAGAAGTAGCAGTTTTGTTTCAATCTTATGCTGCCAGTTGGAATCAAATTGAAATGAGCGATTAATAATCTCATGTTTGCTGCATTGTTGGAGGTTGATACCAATTTTCATGCCCACATCTACGATAGCATACACATTTATTTACCTCCGAATGCAAATTACGCGCATTGACGCTCATCCTCCCCTTACAGCAGCTCCTGTCCTGCCAGAATTGTGTTCAATTAGCTGCTGGGCCGCCGCAAATCGTGAAAGCCAGTATGTTTGCTGTCTGCAGAGATTCAGCAAATTGAGAAGTTAAAACTTTAAAAGTGCTGCGAACCGCAACACAAGTAACCGAAACCCGCAAAGGTTAAAACTTCCGAGAAACGACAGCCAAAAAAGTAAAAAATAAAAACAATTAACAAAAACAAATACTCAACTGCAGCAGTACGAAAAAAAGCATTCGCCGCATCGGCGAAAAGCAATTCGAATTATTTGGTTTTCTAAAAAAAGTTAAGTTGGCAGCAACAGCAATGACGTGGATTCAAAGTTTGGCTTCGTTACCACTTTGCTTTGCTGAGGCCACTGGTTCAGCGGCTGGATATTAGCCTGCTACCTGTGGTGCTGCTGTAACTGTCGCAATTTGGGGTTCTGCCGCTTGTTCTTCGTTTTGTGTACTTTTGTTGTAGTTTTTAAATTTTGTTCTTTCCTAACTTAGCCCAAACGAAAAGATGAACTTTTCGCATTGCACTGAAACTGAGAGCTGAGTCGAACACATTGCCAGTGTGAAACATTCGTGGGAAACGTTAGCAGCCAAATAGGAGGATTAGTGCCACAGGCAGCCTACATTTCCAGATGCATCTGTGATCGCATAGACTTTCGGAACATCATATTCTGGTCCAATAGCACATTTTAGGTATCAATTTGAACATTACCCATACAATTATTAAACATGTCGTCTCATGGGGCATCTGCACTAACTAAATTGTTCCTTGTATCATATTTCTAGAAACACTTGACAGCATTTTATTAACACCGACACAAAAGCAGCAACGCATCGCTGCATGGCCATGCTGCATTCAAGTAGACGGCAGTGAACCGTTTTAGAGGTTAATTCCATGTGGCTCCTTCTCTAAATGAGAAATAAGGAATACTGGAAACTTGTAGGTTTTGAAATTAAACATCTGAACTCGAAATATTAAACATAAATCTTGCAAGTCTGCTGCTCTAACCCTTTTTACTACATCTTCCACTACAACTCCTCGTCCCCCACCGCCAGTCCATTTCAAGTCAGTGTTCCGCCTCATAAATTTGCAGATTTATTGCAAAAGTGTTTGTTCCGGTTGAGGGAGGGGCAGTGGGTGAGCTGGTTTGGCGTTCGCGTTGGAGCCCATAGGATGAAGTTTCAAGTCGTATTGGGTGTCCCACATACCACTCCGCTGGTGGCAGTCTAACTTTCTTTTACGCTTCGAAATACTTTCTGCACATGGCTGGTGGCATCTGCTGGCAAATCTACGAAAAAACATATGCACATGAGTCTCAACTACAAGTTGTTTGACGTTGCGTCTCTTTAGTAGCGGAAACACTTCTAGAACACCTGGTCGCGCAAGTAGGCACAGACATTGGTTCTTGTAAAATGTATCGATTTCTGTTCTTCGAATTTACTTGGCAAAGTTATTGTATTATTTCTGGTAAAACATTTTTGCGTATTTTCTTTGTTTGACCAAAAAATGTCCTTTCATGAGTAAAAACACAAATTTTAAGTAAATTAATTTAATTTTCTTTTTGTAATTTTCCTCCTCAACTTCACATACACGAGCCCATTTACGTGATCTGCACATCTGCACATCTGGACTTCCGTTTCAAACGACGCACAATTAAAGCCATTGCCTAGGATTATCGTTAATTGCTTGCGTGCACCATTTTGGCCTTCGAAATGTGTACAACGCTTCGTTTGCCCAGCGATTTTGTGAGCATTTTCGCAGCCGTGTTGTGTCGGCGAAACAAATGTGCTCACTTAATGACCGAAAAATGGGGCATGATGCAAAAAGTTCGTCACCCACACATATATGGACATATACACAGTGTCGTATCGAGGAAACCATTTCGAGGGGCAGCATGAATACAATTTTTGGACTCAGGTCCACGATTTCAAAGTTGGAAAATGGAAATTTTTTAGGAAACAAACATTTCATGTGATTAAAAAAATCACCCAGTGAATTTATTAAAAAATTCTTCTTAAAAAAGTTCTTTGTTTTAGAAGGGCGTCCATCACTATTTTGTATGTGCCCCCTCATAAATACGACCCTGCACACTCACCAAGAGAGGCAACAAATCCCAAATCTTCACTTGTTAACGCAAAGCGCCAAAAATGCAAAAATTCCAATAGACCACGTTTGCATGACCAGAAAATTGACCGGAATCAACAACAGCGACAAATCGATTGAGGATGGGTGAATGAAGTGGTGCTGAGTATAGGGGTGGAGTTGGTGTACTATTTTCCGTGGAATGTATTAGTGGGTGTGTTGTCCAACGTTGGGTTTCCATGCCACATCATGTGGTCCGTTAAATGTCGCCCATTTCAGCTCTGTCGGAAAAGCAAGCACCGACACCACCACCTCTTTTGTTTTTCGGGGCGACGTAGCCAATGTTACCCTGTGAGCAATCACACGTACAAGCGTTAGAGCCAAAGGGATTCACTTAGGCCGGTTGCGTCGACGATTCCAATTTTCGCATCTGACGACCGCACAGGCAATGGCATTGATTGCGGTTGCTTCGGTGTAGTCTGTCGGAATGGCGTTATTTTCGATCATGTTGCGCTGCATTGTTCTAATTCAAATTGGACCCACTCCTAGGCGAATGCCTAGGTTTTAATGGCACAAATTGTGAAAGTAGCGGAAGGTCCGGGCAAGTAAAGAAAAACGTCAATGGACCCTCCATCGAAACGAATAAATTAATAATTTTCGGTAATAGGACTGTACACTATGCGCATATCGCACTATGTGGATTCTGGAGTGAGCACAGCGTTTTCTTGATTGAATTATCTAGATCTTTTGGAAACATTGGACTCCAATGGAGTTCATCTCAACATATTGCCCTTCTCAACATATTCATTCGACTGAGAGTCGACATTAGTTTTCACACGTACTGAATGTCCTACGCACTGAATAAATTTTGATTAACAATATCTGTCGACATTTATTTAAAGCTAAAGCCGCGATGAAATGAAATTTTGCACATTCCCCTAACAAAAAGCCCGTTTCCGTAGACATTCGGCAATGTATTGCTGCTGCTGATACATGCATGCAGCATATACGATTTCGTATTGCATTTGCAAATGCAACATGACAAAGCTCAATTCATACTCACACTTTGCTGTACCCGCACACACATTCGCACACTCTGCCTTCGTGCAATACCAGTTTCCGCTCCCGCAACTCGCATACACATCTGACTTTCTGCGAATTGCCAAACGTTGCGTTATACAAATTTCACTTCATGTCCAGGTTGATTCGTAAAGGAAGTTACGCTGCACTACTTTTTTTTGGTTGCAATATTTTTCTTTTGCATAGAATATTTTGCGGTATTGTGCGCGGCTCATAAAATGTTTCACTTATTCCGTTGCATACTCTTAGGCGCCACGGGGTGTACGCTTCACTTGCACTTCTTCTCCGTGGGCGTTCAGACGTAGGGCAAGCGAAATGCATTTGGCATTTAGGGTGGAGGCGTTTGGTATATTATTTCGCATTGTTATGAATATGAGGCGATCCCAAACCAATTGCCAATTGAAATGGGGGGAAAAATGAGACGAGACGAAACGAAGGCAGAGCAAAGCAAAGGAAAGGAAACACCAATCGACGTCCTGCCACTGCAATGAATAACAAATTCCCATGCAAAATTCACATTAAATGTCGGTGGTCGACCGTGCTGTTGCGTCGTTGTTGTCGTCGTCGGCGGCAGTAACGCTGCTGCACTTGGGCTGCTTTATTATTTAGAGCACAAGATGCTGTACAAGGGGGACACACCAAGGAACCAAGGCCAGATACCGGAAGTATCGCTGCCGTATTGATGCCATGCAGCAGCGGCAGCAACAAGAAGTGCCACTAAAACCCGTTAGTGGCGGAAGTAGCTGCCACATTGCCTCAGCTCAACTCTGCAGTAGTCTCATAACTGGTGCTGTTGTGTCGTTTCTGTTACTTGTGCGCTAAGTAGTCCTGCTGGGTTTCGTTGCTGCTACTTTTTCTGCGGCTGTATCCAGGTTTCCTTTTTCAAATCTATGTCGATAGAGCTTTCAGCGAACGCCCTTAATATCAGCTTCTGCTCCGGTTCTACATCTTGCATGAGTCGGCTTTGTGCAGTTGCCAAATAACATGAAGCCTTCTTGTATTGGAATTTATTTTTTCTGACGCTCAGTTCGATGTTATGGAATTTTATTCCTTCCTCCATGCCCGTGTTACTCATGCCTAAATGCTGCTTTTGAATGCCACAAGGTGATGCTGCTGCTCAGGCTATTCGAGGAATTCAATGCGAGCAGTTTCCGCTTCCGTTTTCATTGGCATCGTCATCATAATAACTTGGTTACGGTCGATTGCGCATGAAAAATGCAAATTCGGAATTGTTAAGGAAAAGAGGATATGCAAAGCAAGAAGGAAAATCACATTTCAGAAAACGCAATGAATAATTTCTCGAGTGTTTCGGTAGGTACAAGAGATGGGCGTGATTTTGTTGTGTGACAATAATTGTTGTCTGACAACAATAGAATTTACAAGTTCCACAATATTTCCGGATAACTGCTTGGGAGCGGACACCCATTTGGCCTACCTAATTTTAGCTTTGCCCAATTTTCGCTGTCTTTTGGCGTTACTGTGCGCAAGAAGTATTTTTTCTTGCACCAACTTGACCCTAAACTACTTAGGCACTCATCTCTAGCAGGTACTCGAGGGCCACACACATTGTTTACATTTCATATCCGAAGACAAACAAAAAGTTGCAGAACTGTTGATTATTTTGACTATGAAAATAGAAAACTTTCAAGTGTTTACGACCAAAGGAGAATGTTATTTTCACGAATTCGCTGAGGCATTTCTCAATTCTGATGAACACCAGAATCAATTACTTCCTCATCAGAAATGTGTAACTCGTGGGTTTCCTACGAAATTGGTTTCGGATTCTTTTCGGGGATGTATGATTACATCCACATGCCGTAAGCCTGACAACGTAGGTTGCAAAGTGACGTCACATATAGCACAAATGACGTATTGAAGCCAACCAGATACTGCTGGCAGAACAAACGGAAATGTACTTGAAGCTGCATTAAAATGCACTCGAGCGCACTTTAAGCCAGACTCAAGCACAAGCACAAGCACACACCCACACGAGGAGAAAAGTGCTCTGTACAAATACCAACTAACAATCACATACAAACATGCAATAGTCGTTCATTCCGATTCAACTCAGCATAAACTCAACTCGAGTTGAGTCGAATGATCCTTATTGAATATGCTGATTTTGATTAATTAAAACAAAAGGACAAAAGCATTCCAAATATAAACATTTTCGATTTTGCTTTTTTTTATGCATTGGTTGTGTTGTGTTTGTGTTTGCTTTACAAAACAAAGGCAAAATTAAAAAAAATAACCCACCCACATACAAACATGCAAACATACTCGAGTACATACATGCAAGTTTGTGAACTACACTCAAGCGGTTGTGCTTGTGTGTGTGTGTGTCAGCTGCACTTTTCTCCGCAACTGCTCCCTTGGATTAAAATCGATTTAATTGAAAAGCTTTTGTAGCCCCTGTCATTGAGGGGAATTCTTTTTCAAGTGAGTTTTTTCGGTAGTTGTGCATGTTGTGCATATAAGGCACTCTTCACTTTCAGCATGCATGTGTGCGTGTGTGCGTGTGTGCCTGTGTTTATCTGTGCATTTGTGAATTTCGCAAAATTTTCATTTAAATTAAAATATTTTTGTTTAAATTGCAATTTCGATTATGATCCCTGAAGCGCATATAACCCAAAAAATAATAAGTATTTCGTATTTGATATAAGAGTCAGAATGCATCAGAATGATTGATTTTCGTAAGAGCTACTCTGAGAAAAATACTTCTTAGATGCGAAGTGATGATTTGTGTTTGGCATCATGTTATTTACACAATTAAATGAATTGGTTATTTTTCCTTGTGTACATCAATTAACTAAATTATCCATTTCCCAATGATTCCTCCATTCAACACACACCAATGCCTAAATTTCCATTTGTATCAAGTTAAAATGGTAAGGGTCGTATTTTAGAGTGAGCTTTGAAATGTTTCCGATGGATGGAATGGGTCTCCGTTAAGTTGCACAGGCTTACGGCTTGCGCTGCTCTTACAGCACTCACATGTGCTACATTTCCAATGATGTCATTCAAATTTAATTTTATTGCCTTTCTCCCCGCACTAAATCCAAAAGAAACAAAAGGCTCACACACAGACGACAAGAAGGACCAATTCGAAGACCGTAAAAGCAACAGCGGGTACTGCTGCCATGCTGCACACAATGCTGCACAAGAAATGCATTACATTTGCCAAATTCAATTGCTTGGCTTCGTATTTTTTGCTTCTCTGTGATCTCCCAGCATGCATGTATGCACTTTTGATCGCATTTACTTGCAGTATGATGCAAGAGTGAGTTTACTTCGCGTTTCCATTTCATTTAATATTAAAAGAATAACAAACACAGCACAATAGAAGAGCATCTCGTGCATATGTTGGCGACTTTGATGTTGCTATTGCGATGCGGTGCCAGAACATCCTCCAAGGACATGCTAATGGACGTTATTGCCAGTATGTTCTAGTGCTTTTTCGCTTTGATGGAACATACATAGGAGATTACGTTAAGCTCGGCAGCTGATTTGAGGGGTTCCTTCGTGCATGCGACATTGTGCTTCAGAAGTGTACTTACATTTTGTATTTAAAATGCTCTAGTTTAATGTTGACTTTTTTATATTCTTTATATTTAAAATTTTTCCACAAAATTTCTCGCAAATTATTTTGAACGAATTTTATTGGGATTGCTTAAATGATTTGGAATTCGCCAGCCCTGACAGTGCCACATGCAACGAAAGCTGTTGGACTTCGTAGCAGCAGAAGGCAATGAATTCCTAGATTTTGCATTCGACAACGTAGCTACTTGGAGTCCCAACCCGGCCTGGCCGTGTCGCCTGCAAGTGCCTCGCAATGTATTTTCTGCCTGTGTGTATGGCTTTGTTTGGGATACAGCGGGAGTTTTTATTCCTCTTTCTATCACTTTCGTCTGAAATTTCCCAAGATGATGAAAAATTTATTGGATTCTACTTTCTTCTCGCAATTTTTTCGAAGGAATTTAATTTTTTTGTGAGTCGTCGTTCTGTTTAAGCTTCCGACATGCTTCCCGACAAGACAGCGGAGCAGGCGAAGACACCTATTTGACATATGTTGCAGTTGCAAGGAGCCTGATGGAAACATCGTTGCTACTTTTTTCAAATGCAACGAAAGCATGTGTACATTGCCGGAGGGGAGCACAATATCTGATTTTCTTGAACATTACAAACGCAACAAGACCCAATTTCGTGGAAATTACTTGCTACGCCCGGCGTTTTCAATTTCATATGGGCATTTCCATATGTCGTAAGTCCAAATTAAACGGATTTTTATTTTGACAATAGGCTTAATTTATAGCTCTTAATTTGCCCTATAATTGGTGGCAAGGTGGATTTTCGACCATTTTTCGTTTTCAAGTTAATTGCAAAAAACCAAGGCATTCGCATGGGACAAAAATAGAAGTGGTTTTCGCGGCAAATAATTCAAACGCAGATTTCAGGGAAATCTGATAAGTTTAACAATGCAACTATAAAAGTGTTTTAGGCCCAGCAAAGCGGGTCGGGCCCAGCTAGTATATTATAATTATCAGTTCACAACTTGTCGTCGGCTATCTGCAAAGTGATGTATGTGAATGGGAAATACAAAAGAATGGAAATACGGCGCCGCTGAATTTTCGCAAATTCTCATAACATAAATTGCAATTGGTTTATTAAATTCATTGCTTGCTTCAAGTAATAAATTAATCCAATCGAATCAAGTGTGTGAGCGCATAAAAAAATATGCTCATGAATAAATAATAATAACAAAAAATAAGAAGAAATGAAAATACACATGCCTACGTATGTATATTGCGTATACGACCAGAACACCCCCGAATGCAATTTCGAATAACACCAAGAACAGCAACGACAACCAGAGCATGAACAGCAGAAGCAGCAGCAGCAATTGCAATTGCAATAAAATTAAATCCATGTTTATATAGCTACGAATGGGTATCTCTATCGATAAATGTGCATGCGAGTGTGTGGGCCTGTGTCTGGGCTTGTGTATTTGTAAAAGTGCACTCAATGAATCAATAATGCCATAAAGTTTCATTTATAAATAATTATTAATGAATACATTTTGCGTAATTTAATTTGTTTTAATGAACAGTCCGACCACCAACAACAAGCATCGAACACTTACGTACATGCCAACGGACCGAGGACTGAGTACGCGGGGCGTAAACAGTTTATAAAAGTGACTCGTGCGGGCCATGGACAATTGGGCAGTAGCGCAGTGTTTGGCAGTTTGCATTGTGGACCATTACAATGTAATTGCTGCGAAAGGTTGCGAGCGGCACATAAGCTGGCTGGGCTTTGAACTTGATCCCCGGCGATCAACGGCTCCCAGTTCTACAATAGTTTGGAGCTTATTTTTATTTCAGCGCAATTGTGGAAATTTTAATTGAAAATATTTACATTCAATTTATATTAATTGGATTTTCGTGTACTCTTAATGCACAAATGCAATTACATGGGTCAAACAAGGCGTATGAGTATATATTGTATGCAAGAGTGGCATAAGGCATGGACTTCGAATCGCTTAATTTCTGTGAAGTATTTAGTACTTATGTTTGATGAAAAAAAAGGCAAAATAATTTATTTTGAAATAATTAAATCGACCTAAGAACGTTTCATTGATTTGCTTAGATTTCTAGGGATGAATGCTATGCCCAGACAGTTTCAACAGAACAAGCCGCTAATGAAAGAGTTCTATGAAAGAGAATGTCTATGTTGAATGTGTATTTTCATAATGTTATTTTGAAACACTTTGCTTGAACAAAGAATCTGTCATTGTATACAAAATGTCCTCTACCGAAACCAGCAAATTTAATTGAAATGAAATTAGATTCTTAAGTAACCTTTTGCATGAAACCGACTTATCCGCTAAATACGCGTGTAGATGATATTAGAAATTTCCGAATTTAGTTGCCAACAGTCGAAAATGGATTTTAGCTAAGATTGTCATACATGGCGTATGAGTAATTTGAATACAAAATTATTTTTAAGAAACTCCAACGATCGTTTCGGATTTTTAAAGAGAAACACGGAGGTGCGGATGTTGTATTTAGCCCTACTCAGAATATACAGGGACGGTGATATGTGTATATGGAAATTTTGAAACATGTTGTCATACACCATTTGCAATTGCCTAAGAAAAGTGTGTATTTAGTGTAATCGTTGAAAAGTGAAAATGACATTAAAAATCCATTGATGGCCACTTAAGAAAATTGAAAAATTGTACTCGAAAGCATTTCAAATCGAAATTGCAGGTCGTTTGTGTGCAACTGACGCGCGCGACCGAAGTGTTTTCCTTAACCAATTTTCGGCGCCCAACATAAGTACTCGCACCGACGCGTCGACTTAAGCAGATGCAATAAACTCATTGCAGACGCACAAATGCACAGGCTCAATAATTGTGCACTTCCGTCCGTCTGTTCATTTCACCGTTACATATGCTCCTGTGGCGCGCAATCAAACCAAAGCTGGCCACCGACAACAACAGCGGACAACGAACGTCGTTGAAAACACTCAACATGGTCAACACGGCCCGGTCTGCCTGTGGAAGCGCGTCTCACTCTCTTAATCCCCCCTGCGAGCACACACAGCCGCAGGAAACTTTAATAACACTTGGACGTGCGATGCATTTCGGTAACGACGGTGCGACTTGCGTCCCGCAAGTGCGTAAATTTATTAATGAAAAATAAATAATTTCATTAATAATCAATATGGTGCTGGGGTCCCGGAGGTAGAGGCATTGCTGGAAATGAATTTACATCGGGGCAATAATGTTGAAATTGCATTGCATTACCTGGCCGAAGAACAACAATCGAGTGAGTGCACACAGACACATATGCACCCAGTCACACAATCGCAGGATATGCACTTGATAAAAAAGAAGAAATAAAGGAAGCAGTCGGCACAGTGGGAATTGCATCTGCACTATCGACCTTTATTGCGGGAAGTTATAGAAAATAAAATGCTATGCAGCAACATGTGCGAATATTGTTCGTTGTTCTGCTCCTCATCTTGCACCTTCGGTGATATTGTTAGATATGTCATTTAAGATGGATTGTGAAACCTTACTTGTCCTTAGTGTTTTTTTGGTCTGCCCTGTTGTAGTGTGAAGCACATCCGTTGTTATGTTTTCGGTTTTCGGTTTTTGTGTTTTCGATTTTTTGTTAATTTTTTTCGGGTTTGACAAAATTTCTTTCCGCAAAACATACCGGAAAATCAACAACACGAACTGAAGCGATAGTAGGAGCAAACGTGTCACTGGGTTTGTAAAATTTGCATGTAAACACAAAACGCAACACATGTTCAGTTCTTGTGCTCGTGTATTGGCGTATGTGTGCACTTCGTCAAAATGTATATGACTTTGGCAAATTGGAAGCGAAAAAAGCCCACGATTAAAGTTAAGTAGTAATGGAAAGGGAAATTCAGAAACTTTTTCGTGTACGTTCCTATCCGGCATAGAGCACAAGCATCCAGCTTCTGTATTATGTTCTAACTATTGAATAAATTAAATGAAACTTAATTACAACATACATACGGAGCTTTTGTGACCTTTCCCAATCGGATTTCAACATTTTGTATTGCAGCAAGTAGTTCACTAAGGATGCGGGAGGGGGGGGGGGGGAGTTTTGTGTGAATTTTTTGGTTCAATTACAAATACGTGGTGGATTTTTCTCAACTATGACATTTCTTTGAGGGTCCACCTCCCCTCCAGTCATATTTTTTTATTGCAACATTTGGTACTTGTACCAAATCATAAATAATGTCTTATGAATACTTGCCAAATTCTGCTAATTGTGAACAAATTCCAGATTTCATATCTCACATCAGAATTTCAGTTTAATTGGATAAGAGCCTGGCGCTGTTGCCGCATATCTGCCATAAAATTCCAATTTCAAATGTCAAACTCAATTTTTTGTGTGGTTTTAATAACCAAAAATTAGTTTGGAGCCGCGCCAAATTGCCCCACAGAAACACACACAAACACCGCCACGAGCTGAATACCAACCAACAGCTACTTTGAGTACATATCTACTGCTGGGGATATTCCTTTTGGTAGCAGCGCCAGGATATTCTGCTCGCAAAACTAATATGAACTTGTCTAAGGACTCTGTGAGTTGTGGTTGAGCCAAAAACAGCAAACACACACGCACACTCACACAACCACAGAACGTGCAGTTCGAGCTGATGCCGAGACCCAAAAAACATTCTGTAATACCCAAAGGATACCCATGAGATACCGCTATTATCGAATGCGATGCCTTTTTGATTGTTCGAAAACGGAGCCACAAAACACCGAAATGGCAAAATAATTTTTTGGTTTGAGTCCAAAAAAAAAAGAATAAATGAAACGAAATAAAATCGAGTCGGAAAACAAAGAAATAAGAAATAACCTGTGGCTTTGGAGCAAATGTCGCAAGTTAAGTTTGACTCCTACGGGATTCACACGAAATGCAAACCCCAAATCTAAGGATGTCAACCGAGTAGGAAATCACTGACACACACGCACACACACACACACACACACACACACACACGCTCGTAAAGCGAGAAAACAGACGACAACTAAATTCGATTTATTTGATTTGGTCTTGAGATGATGTCGCTTGATTGCGATGGGACAGGGGGTTTCGGAGAGGTCCTCGAACCAACCAACTACAGCGAAAGTGTGCTCTGTTCTTTGGCATATCATGGTTAGAGTCGTGCTCACCCCCGGGGCTATCCGATTTCGAAAGTGATTGTCGCCTTACGCTGCAAATATAAATACAACAAAAAAAACACAAACACAGAACTAAAAACAAATAAACAAATCGAAAAGGAAAACGAAAACGTATAAAACTAAGCCAAAGCAAACAAACAAACGTACGAGTAGGGTGACTGCGTCTCAATCAACGAGGACCTGCCGCCATCGGAAGTCAGCGAAATGATATTAAAAATCCTTTAGCGCTTTGGACGGCTTTGCGCTTTGATTGAAAATCACAATTTGTATTTGACATCATAGGCAACGGTGTCAACGAAAGCCGAAACAACTACAATGAAACATCAAAACCAACACAATCAAATAAGATGTCAAGTTCGTAAGGACGACACCCGATGCCCGCCAGCATCGCCATTCAACCGACCGACCGACCGTCCGGATTACAATTTAACCAAAGCGCAAGTTGATCCGGCATACTTGCTTCCCCTGCAGTCCTACTAGACTTGACCTCTGTCAGCAATGAAATCGAAACTCTTTTAGTACAAACTACGCTCTGCTGATTGGGACATCAAATAAAATTGCAGAGCACATTCGCAGGATAAACGGAAAGGAAACGAAATCGAACAAGGATATTGGAGTATAATAAAGAAAACTGTGTTAGTTGGTGGGAGGTTTGTAAACCAAAGTAATAAGAAATCTAATACGATGGGTGATAATACGGAGAATATGCGCAGATTGCTGGATATTCCATTCTATGAGTATATCATATAAAAATATGATGATGGTTTTCTGTACATGTATCAGCGAGACTTTTTCCTATTTGCTTTATTTTGGTGGGGGGTTGGATTTCAGACTTGCGAAGGTACTAAGAGGGGCTTGAGTCTGTTTGTGTGATAATAATAATATAGGGGATTTGCCCTGCGACCGTTGGTCTTTTGTGCCCTCACTACGAGTCCGTGTTGGGTGACGATGCCCCAGCTACCATGAACATAGCCCCTTTAGAGTGATATAGTATCACTCTGAAGGTGTCGATGTGATAAGAATGGATATCAGGTGAAAATGTGGTCAGTTGGAATTCCAAATAGTCCTCAAATAGTTTTAGTCTTCAATGCTCCGAAAATCGCCGCCTACATAATTTCCCATCTAATGTAATGTCACCGAAGAACATCGGAAATTGGTTCATCTGAGTTCCGTCAATTCATTGCACATTCTTTTGCCGCATAAACACATTCGTAAAACCGCAAACAAACAAGCAAGTATTTGCCAGATTATAAGTAATTTTTGGGATTTTAGCTCGGGCCAAATTCGAAAACGTCCTTACAACACCCAAGACAAGACGAGAATTCTCATCAAGCCATACCGAATATTTTTGCGGATTTCTGTTATTTACCCAACATGGTGAGGATAATAAAACTTGAACCGTACGAAGCACTAAATTCGCCCGGCCGTTCATATCCTTCCGTCGTTGACGCCGCCCATCGACTGCTTTCGACCGCTGAAAAAGGCGCCTCTGGGTTATTTGAAAGAAATGAGCAAATAATACTCGTGCAAACACACAATCCAATCATGACTGCATTTATTATGAATGAGCCTTTCCCTTGTCCTTTGACTGAAGCGCTTGGTTGGGTCGGGGAATTTTCGGGGAGAATTGTTGTTTCGTCACCGTTGCGTTGCTGGGCGAATGCTTGAAGCATTTGTCGTATGCGTTCGTTTCTGCGAACAGCGCTTTTAGGGAAAATATTTGCCCTACATTTGTGGTCTCGTCTATCCCTTCGACGTTCTCTGCTTGTTGAATAGCGCAACGCAGGCGAAATAATTGAACGTAATGCGGTAATCCTTAAGTAATCTGGCAGTGTTTCTGTTCCTATTGCTATTCCTGCTGGTGATGATGATGATGATGATGATATTGTTGACGATTATTGTTTGGGTTTTAGTGGCGAAACTTTGCTCAAAATCGAAATCACTGCAAATGGTCGAGGCTGAATGAGAAGGCTTATACCGTTTCGATTTGGAAATGGGCGAAAAATTGTGGCTTTATTGTTGTTGATATTTTGTAGGGATTTAGTACTAAGGAGACGCAAATGACTCGAAGTGTGCGCCAATGATGCTTGCTAATTACGAGTACATTGAGCGGAAATATAAGCGTGTGCGAATTTTCACGATGTGTCTTTGGAGAAAACCGAACGAAGAGAAACTATTTTGAACCATCAGATTTTCCTAATTCGGGTGAAGGCAAACTATTATCGCCCGTCATCTGCACACAAACATATCATGGCCGTATCATAGAAGGTATGCGAATAAATGAAGGTGCTTTGAAACTCCATCCTTTTTTCGCATCAACTACCCATTCCACCTCCCCTGACAAATGCATTTCTGTTGTCACCTGTCTCGGGCGCTTAACGAAGTAGTTAAATACCTGGAATCCGCATCTGATGCACATTTTGTTTGAGAACTCAATTAGTATTAAAAAAAAAACATTAAAAAAGGAGGAAAGTATACAAAAAAACGAACGGACGAATTACGATAACGCATTAGGGCCCACTCCGGCACCCTTGGCAGTGGCCATTGTCCACATTTAATGCGGCTATTGTCATTCAATTTCCATTTTCCAATTGTGACAAATATTATATTATTACTGTTCATTTTTAATCCGGTTTCGTTTTTGAATTTAGCGTTTTTCATTACTTGCCGCCAGTTTATTTCATTTTTGTTATTTCTTTTTTATTTGTATTTTGCCTGTGACATGTCCTCTGGCCACAGCATGCTCTGCTCTGCTGTTGATTTAGTTTGAGGATTTTTATTTAATTTTTTTACTTGCCCAGTGGCGTTCCGGGAAAGTACTGAGTACTGGGTCCTGCTGGCACTGTGAATGCGAAATTAAATTCCTTTTAATAAGGATGAATATAATTGGAAATGCCGTGCGAGAATAATTCATTTAAATGTGATTCTGGCTTAAAGCTTTCATCCGCTTTGTGTGAGGAAATGCTGCTTTGAGTGGGTGTGCCGACTGCACAAGGGACTGAATGAGCCACGCTATAGCCTTATCGTTATTTTCTTTAAATTTTGAATGTTTTTTTTTAAGTGCAGTTTTGTGCATTTCCTTCCCTGCAGTTGTCATTGTCGTATTTGTCCGACTCGGGGGTGTCCTGCAGGAAACACTCATCATCACGATAGTCTGATCCATGACAACAACAACTACTACAACAACACCAACAACAACAATGGAAAGAGGAACAAGAACAACAGAAAACTGGGATATGCCTTCTTATTCTCATCGCATAGCTGCTGCGTCGCGTAGAAAGGACATTTTTAATTAAATTGAGTTTACGCTTGGCAGCTTTTTATGAAAAAGTTGATTTTATTTCTTTCTTTCGTTCTGCATTTTTATATCCTTGCTGGTGCACGTTTCCGCTGCGCATTTCTGCTTATCACACAATCACGGAATCGCGTTCGTTTCGACCATGCTTCTGCGAGAGTTTGTGTTCGTTCACCGGGAGTTCGTTCATTCCTTCCCTCGGTTCTTCACTCATTCACTTTCTTTAGCCTTTATTTGTTTGTTGGTTTTTGCGATGATGTTTCTCTGATGCCTCAAAAAGGATTTTTGTGATACTCCATTTTGAGTTCTTCTTTTTTCTTAGTTTTCCTGTTGTCGTTGTCGTTGCCCTTGGCTTTGCGTTGACGTTCCTTTATTCTTTCTATTTGTGCTTGCTTCAAATCCCAATATCCCCAGCTTGATGTCCTTTGCAATGCATCCGTATCCGTATCCGTATCCGGGGACTGCATCAGCATCCAGCAATGGGCTACGGATTTGAATCTGCGTGCGGCTGGCTTGCTTGCATGCGAGCGAAATCTTAATCCAGCTTAATGACTTAAGCTTCCCCAGAAGCACTTTGGTTTCCTTTGAAATGTAGCAGCAGCCAGCAATCAAAGTGGTGGACAACTTTTACGCTGAAATCTGATTTAGAAAAAATTGCATTATGCTGCACCGAACCTACAAAAAAAAACCCAATTTAAAATCAAACAATTTAAGAAAGAAACTCGATGAAAAGCTAATTGAAATGGTCTCTGAAATGTATGCAATGTTTTTTTATTCTTCATAACCTTAGGGCAAGCTGATTTCACAGAAAGGCTATGAAAGAATTTGGAAATATTCAATTTATCATCAATTGACATGCTCAGAGGAAAAGACCGATGAAATGCACTGACGCTCCATCGCTTTTTTATTCGGAGCATGTCAATTGAACTTTCACATATTTCATTTGAAATATTTGAATTGAAAAGCAAAACAACAGCAACAGCATAATGAAAACGCATCATCACACACAACGGAAACAACAGCGAGCAAAACAAACCACAACAATAATTATCTGTTACGCAAATACGCCCCTCAAACGACAATAGGAAATAGAGGGGGTGTAACTTGCAGCCAAGCCAAAGACAACACACCGCAACACATTTCATAATTGATGCACCTCCCCGTGCTTGGTGAAGCAACTAATTCTATTATCGGCAACTGACTGGATCAGTTATCAGCAAAATGACTGACAATGCAATTTTTAGCCCATTCTAGAGTCTAGGGGGACTAAAATCAGTCTAAGGGGGACTAAGATGATCCTAAGGGTGACTCTGATGTGTCTAATGGGGACTTAGATAAGTCTAAGGGGTACTAACACGAGTCCAAGAGGGACTTAAATGAGTGTAAGGGGGCACTGAGATCAGCCTATGGTGGTGCTGGTGGTTTTAATGTGGCTATAGTTGTTATTTCGTGTTAGTGCCTTTTCAATGCTAGGCAGCATTGACTTTCCTTCGTAAGTATTTTGGTTCACTTTATGAAACAAAGTCTAGATGTATGCACTCTTCGTTTGCGACAGTGCAATCATCATGCAATAGCAGACAACAAACATACTAAATTATTTTGTGATATTAAATATTGGAGCAATTTGGAAAGGTTTTCGGTTGACACCCAGTTCAGGGGTGTTATTATATAATGCACATTAGCGTCAAACGTTATTGGCACGGGAACATCAGCTAGTCACAATATAAAAGTCAATACCCAATCCCAATATCATTTCTAAGATATTTCCAACAACGATTAATTTTAAACGAAAACATTTTCGCCTAAATATTTGCATGTGTTCCATAACATGTTTTATGTACAAAATTAAAAACAAAATAAAAATACCAGCCAAGTTGAACAGAAAATGTTGCACCTTGTGCCGGGCTGTTTGCTTGTATGCAAGTGCAACACAGCACAAAATAGCGGCTGGCATGTTTTCCTACTGTGTTCCTTATCGTAAAATACTAAACCAAAACATGCACAAACATTTACCGAGCACAAAATTAGCATAGACTACAGGCAGCTGCACGCCCGCCGTTGCGGATACGTATTGGACTAGAATACATATATTTGCAAAGGAATAGTAACAACAACTGGGTGATACAGGCGCCGCTTACAGTGGCTCCCGAGCAAGCCAACCGACGAACGAATGAGAGAACGAATTAAAACCAAATCACTTACGAACGGCGAAGGTGTTAACGTGTAAATTTCCATTTTCAAGATCGAACAACACTGATAAGACAGTGTTGTGGGGCAGTGCCGAGTGGTAAATACAAAAACATATACTCTGATTGTCCAAAGTGTACGGGACCACACTTACACTTACGTGCGCATATAAATAAACTCACTTAAGCACTCAAATGGACTCCTTAACTCAACAGGAATCACTTGCAATTTCGTAAATTAACACTTTGGCAAAACACTCCAAAGTCGGGGTGAACTGAGCTGAGCCGAGTTGGTTGCGCTGCATGCGAACGGAATCGAATTCCCCCCAAAAACTGAATCAAACCAAACCGAACCGAACCAAAGCAAACCCAACCAAACTCAACTGAACTGAACTGTGGAGAACCTTCTTCCGAGTCATTGAGTTCTTGCCAAAAGTGTGCAGTGCGGAGGAGTGAAGTGGTTTGGAAAAAATAAAAGCGAAACGGAACCGGAACCCAAGTCGAAATTTGCCATCTGTTTTTCGATAGTATTTTCGTATCTGATTTGGCAGAATCCTTGTTTGAGTTTTGAATTTGCATTTCGCAGTAACTGATACCAGCCAACACGACGAAGGGGGAGTACCAATATTTTCCTTACACACAAGTATTTATGAGAAATTCGGAATTTACAACGGAAGTGAATTTTGAGTTTAAAAAAATGAAAAATAATATTGAAAAAAATTTAAACTTTGCAAATTGCCCAAAATGCCTCGAAAGTTGCAAAAAAGAAAGGCAAAAATTGTGGCTCAACTGGGGCAACACTGGTGCGAGAAGTACATGTGTGCGAATGTGTGATGGTGAGCCACACCCACGCCAGCACATATTGGCAGTTCATTTAATGTGGCGGAGAGAATCTGAATATCGCACAGGCGAATCGGTGGATGGGCGAGAAAACCGCGCAAGATAAATTTATTGGATTTCGTTATTCCCTTTTCGGTTATAAATTTCGCTTTTGCGGTGCCAACCGGCATTGGTGTGTGTGTGTGTGTGTGTGTGTGCATGACTGTATGCGGATAACCACACATACACACTTGCACACAATGACAGACACTCATATGCAGTGAGAATTATTGCGCAAAAAATGAAATTGATAAAAAATTTATCGCTTGGCGCCACCTCAGGCAAAATGTGATAAAAATGTATGCATGTGTGTGTATATGAGTATTTATATTTATTGACGTTTGAGATGGAGATAATGTTGCGCGTTTGCTGATAACATTTATGTGCTTACGTGTGTGTTTTTTGTGTGATAGTGTTAATGACGCACTTTTCATTTTCATTTTCATTTGTATTCGTATGTAAATAAAATCATTTGCATTTTACCGTTTTTTATTCGGGTTTTCTATAACACAGTGCGACGAATTTCCGCTGAAATTTTGACACTTGTTCCATATTTCTAGCCGCATAGAAACACTATGTTAGCCGGCAATTCTACTAAGTAATCCTGAAAAAAAGCAGGGGATAAAAATATGTATTCCCGTAATTATATGCCGTACTCAAGAAACCACTCCACTCCTCGAGTATCAATTGGAAGTGCGTGAGATGCAAGGCTGCAAGTTGAGTGATTTTATTGAATTGATTCATTTGCGGCATTTCTTGCAGTGGCGGTGCAACTTCAACCCAGGCAAATCGGACGCACTTGCAACACTCAACCACATGCAAATCGGTTAGGTTTCTAATTATCCTAAGCGATTTATCTTCGTTCATGGTAAAGCCAATAGCACCGCAGACGCGAGAGTCAAGTTGGGCAGTAAATAAGGCCGGCGGCAGTCCCAATGCATTTGTTAGGTGTGTGTATGTTGTTTGTGCAATTGTGTTAATTTGCCAAAGTCATGCTTTTGTAAGTTCTCCCTTCCCGCCATCCGTCACAGTTCCAAGAAGTGTTTCTACACAATTTGTTGTTGTTTTAATTTTTTTGTCAGCTATTTGCTTCATCTATGAAGTACACGCGTGTGGCATGCAAGGTGCAACGAAGCAAACTTCACATGAAATGCATAAATTAGGCAGTGCACGGTGGTTCAGAAATACATGCCATAGTAATAATAACGGGCCATATTTAGGCTTAGGAAGAGCTTCCTGATGCAGTCATCATGGCCAAGTGATATGCATGTGATATTTGCGGACCTGCAGCTTAATGCCGAATCCGTACGGCAAGACTCACACATTAAAGCAGCGTTTTGATGGCAAGTTGGCCTTGGTCTAGATAGAAAAAATTGGTTTCTGCTTGCCCCCTTCCAACGTTTTAGTTTCCTAAATGCATGCTTCAGTAATTTTTTAGCTACTTTGTGTTTTAAGACTGTTGCTCTATTATTCTATTACTCACAGCCTGAGCGAAATGATATCACAGTCTTCGGAAAAACAATAGCCATTGCAATTTGGCCAGCGAAAGAAGTGCCTGGATCACGGTGCGGCGTAGTTACAGGTCGTTTGCGTTCTCGATTCGTGTTGTTGTTACCCTTTGCCTGCAATAAAACCGCCTAGTCAAGAGCCAATGTGTTTCTGCACAACATTCGTCCTTGTTGTTGTTGTTATTATTTCTGTTGTTGCTTTAATTAATGAACACATTTGTGCGATTTGATTAGTTTTGTGGAAATCTATTCTGGCATTGTCGTCTTGACCGTGTTTTGCGTTTCGTTAATGGACGACAGGAGTCTTGACCGCCGAGCATGTTCTTTCTTTGATCGGGGGCAATCAATTACAGTGGTTCTGTTCCAACTCCAATGTATGATTTGCATTTTAAGTGCTGTGTGCGGTTTGAATTATCGTAGTTTGTATATTATGGTACTGCCCTCCAGTCTCGAGTTGCCAACTTATTTCCCTTTAAATTGAAAATGTTTGTCCGTCCTACGCTTTCATAGTCATATGTGCAGTTGTAAGCGCGTGTGTATGTGTATGTCCCTAACTCGAGTATATCGGTTGCTTTCTGTCATCGATGATGCATCATTTTTCATGGTTAATGTTTTGTCTCCGTTGTAATTTTGCTGCTGCTACACATTGTCTGCTCTGTCATCTTCTTCTTCATCATCATCATCATCATCATCATCATCAGTATCATCTCAACCATCATCACAAGTTTATGTTCGTCGTTTTGGGCTTACTTCTCATGTGACACATGATTTGTTAGACTGTCAGTTCATCCTAGAGTTGCCAAGTTGTCTTTATTTAATTGGGTAAATTGTAAATTGGGCCAGTTAATGTTTTCGTAAGACAATCTGTTCAGAGAAAGCATATACACATTGAAACACATTCTGCAGACCCTTCGGGGAAAATACTTCGTACTTACAAGTTATTCCCAATTTAAATACCATTCAAAACTTGTTGCAGTATAGTTGGTTAGTAGCGTATTTGTAATGAAGTAGGTATTTAAGAATTCGCATGAGCAGGCCCAAAGTGAGACATAATGAAGTTCAGAAAATCGATACATTGGCAATCCGGTATCGCAACGGTATTTAAAAAACGGCATCACTATTTTGAATCACCCTCCTCCAACCGCACGATACTTTCTCACTTTCGTTCATACTCTACACATGTGAGCATCTGTGGCATCAGCTTAATTTGCTTCTCCTTTTGCGCGTGTCCTTAATTTATCATTTGCTAGCGCTCAGTTTTTGTTTGGTTCACTTTCGTTTTGACTTTTCTTGACTTGCGTTTTTGGCTCGGTAGTTTTTTTGTTTTGTTCTGTTTTGATTTTCTGATTTTTTTTCTATGTTTGCTTCTATTCAAGTTGTCGATTGCAACGCATGTGGCGATCTGGCGGCGGCTTCCGTTCGTACGTTTTGGACTCAAGACGAGATATATCATTTTAGACGCCATCATTAGTTGTTGTTGTAGTAATCATTTAGCTTGGCCTCTGATCCTTGGCCAGACCTCCCTCGCACACTCACACCCGAACACCGGCATTCTATACACGGACTCCCACATTTTGTGTTGTTAATGTTGCCTTTTCTCTATATTTTTTGGCCATTGTACTATGGTTTTGGAAAGAAGTTTTTATTTTTTCACATTTTCTCTACTCCGACCGCCGCCAACGGCCAAGGCTTTATAATCCGGCCGAGGCTGGTGTGGTAAATTTCTTTTTAATTTGAGGCATTTACTCAAAGTCATAGTCACGCTCGGATATTAATGTTTTTTTTGTTGTTGTGAGGAATTTGTCCTGTTTCGACAAAGCGGCTATGGCGCTGCTTCTGTTAGTGGCCCTGCTGCTGGACCCGCCAAGGCGGTGACTTGTAATTTATGACGGCCGACGTCTTTTTTTCGTATGAACCAGTTCGCTGGAAAATGTTTGGTGGCTACGACTCCAGTTAAGGTTAATACATTTTGGGGATTTAATTTCCACTTTGCCATTGGCTGCTAAATCTGTGCTGTGGAAACCTTCAAGCACATTAAACCACATTAAATTTAATTGCAGAATATTAACATGCCTTCGAAATCATATTGAAAACATAAAATGGTTTTCGTTGGCTAAAGAAATTTAATTTACTATTGATCGGAATTGGGGCAATTGGAAGAACGACCAATTCTATCATATTCACGGAAAACGTTTTTCTTCTCGCTTCGGTTCATGTGTTATGTAAAGCATCAAACAAGTAGGACAAGTAGGAACTCCATTTCTACAAGCCCCGGATTTGATGGCAATTCTCACTTCATTAAATTAACAAACTACGAAATGCTACACTATGTGGCATCACTCTCCGTTGTGGGAACGCTCAGTGAATCCCCCGTTGTGGACAACAACCAAACGCTTTCGGGTTGTGTAGTGCTTTTGTGCATTTAAAATGTTGTATGAGATCGCGCTCGAGCGCCACATTGTTGCGGGGCCTGCGTCAAATCGTGTGCTAGATTTAAAGCCTTTTCGAGTGTTTCTGCTTTAGTATTTTTCTTGTATTTTTGTGTTCGTGTGTATAAAGGGTGTACGGCCGGCAAATTCATAAATTCCACAAAATATAAAATATTAATTTCACATTTTGTGGCTGCCACTGCTCATAATTTGATATGTGTGTGTGTGTGTGTGTGTTTCTAATGTAGCTGCGGAAACAGCCGTTGTAGGGGATTAAAATGCGAGGAAATGTTGGGCGGAAAAGGGTAAAGCCGCACTCATCATGTTATTGCTCCCTGCCGCATGTGGTGACTGTGCGGTTTGTATTGTTTTGGCGTTTTCGCATTGGTTCGGAGCACAACAAAACGAAAAAGTGGAAAAAAGCTACATTTTTTAATATTTCCCGGATTAAGTTCACTCGAGTATGCGGTAGGAGATACTTAGCGGGTGTATTTTTCAGCTACGCACACTCATGATCCTCCATTCATCCTTGCATATGTATGTGCGGTAATGCCGCAATGCTCGTGCGCTTTTCATTGTGAAAATGCAAATGTTACATTTTTTGGATTACTTACTCGGAGAGTCCTTAAAACTGCGCCCGGTACCTAGAAGTAAAACAAAAAACGGTTTTTGTAATTTTTGTGTGTTTCGGCGGCGTAATCCATATAAAAGAGGTTTTGCGAATGTATTTTTTTGTCCTGATGGAATCGAAGAGGATAGAAAGAATTTATTTGCTGGGCTGCGATGACAAGTTTTTCAAAACCATCCCGTTACTAATGCATTCTTCCTGCTGCTCTTTAATTCAGGAATGTTTTTTTAAATGATGTCAGATTTTATTATCACATTCTTCTGCAGAAGTAATTACTTATTCGAGGAGATCTCTGAAGTAAAGTTGGAAACCTCGGCTCAGTTTATTTGAAGGTTTTGATGCGTTATTCATTTTACGAGTACATGCAGGGAATGCTCTGAAGTTTGCCTACTTGAAGACTGAACAATGGGTAAGCAACACAACTAGTTGCTTTAAAATTGCTAGCAATACACTCGTCGCATCGTTATCTTCGCAAATGTCAGGCATAAGCACTCCAAAGAGCAACCAAAGCATTCTTTCGGATTCCTCTCGCACAAATAAAAATAATCAAAATAATGCGTTTCCTGCATTGTGTACTCGCCTAAATTGCGGTGGTGAGAGTGGAGTGCTAGGGGAAGCGGGAAACGCTAGATTGCACACACACAATAACGAAGGTTGTTGCCAGTAGCAACTAACAGCGACCAAAGTGCATTTTGATGCGCTGACAGCGGCAATGTCGGCAACTATTCAGCGGCATGATGATGTGCAGCAATAATACAAAAACTAACAAGAACAACAACGATGATGACTGTCACATTGAATGATGTTGTTGTTGATGATGTAGCTCCGTTGTCAGTCATGTTACTCAGGAGCACTGCGATGATGTTGTCATTCCTAATGGTGGGTGGCACTTGCATTTACACATAAAGATTGCATTTGTTTGGGTTTATTTTTCGGAATTGCTCGAAGTGCATCTTTTCCTTCGTTGCATTTTTATATTGTTGTCGGCAGCTGTTATTCAAATATTTTCCCCCTTTCCCTTCATATGAAGCGCACTCTTACACAGTGGTTTAAGGTCTTAACGTCGAGTCAAAATTACAATTCACTAACTACAAAAGGTTCTCTTAAGCACTTAGTGAATTCCAATTTTGATTCGACGTATCCGGAACAGAATGCCCCTGAATGGCCTCAGTGACACATTTCATATTGCAAGAACCTCCACTACTCGTTACGTTGTTTTCAGTCGTCTTTTCTACACGGTGCGTTCTTCAGTTGACGTTTCATATGTAGGTACTCTTTTGCGAAGACGTGGACTGTTGATCGCCACAACCTGATAATAAGTGCAAAAGAGTCGAAATTTCCACCGTTGCCTTGTGAGAATTGAGATTGGTTGGTGCTTGTGTCTTGTCTTGGCTTGCTCTTAAAATAAGAAACGACCAGTTTTCAGTAGCGCCACGACGTCCAGTCATGTCAATTTGAATCTCCAAGTTAACGCCGACAACAAGGCAATTAAGAATGCCTTCGACACGAATGGAAAGTTTTGCTAATTAAGTTAAAAATGCCGAGAAAACAATTCATTGCAGAGGCATTGAAAATTTAATTGCACGGCAGCACGTGATGAGACACGAAAATCCAAAACACACAGAAAGCCACAAAAGGAGGAGGAACAGAAACAAAGCCAACAACAACCGTCAACACGAACAGCTCCAATGAAAAGGCAAACACTTGGAAAATCCACAAAATACAAAAACAAAACCGGAAGGAACCAAAAACATGCGGATAAATCAAGCGAAAAATACAAGAAAAACAATAGAAAAGCAACGACGACGACGACGGCAACATGAAGATAGTAAATTTAGTGAATGCATGATTTGATATAGTCAAACATAGACAAGTAAAGATATATCATATCGTTGTACTATAGAGCGCACGATGTCTCCGAATGGATAATACATTGGAGCACACATGACATGTGGCGCACAAAAACACTCTATTCAACATTTACATTTAGTAGTGGTTGTCGGTGTTGTTGTTCTTGTTCTTGTTCTTGGTGTAGTTGGTCTACGCAAATAAACAAATAATGTGTGACCAATCTCGAAGACGTCGGACGGCTGAAGGACGGATAAGGACTCAGGGTCATGTCGCTTCCGTTTGATAGAGCACTTCCGGTCTACTGCATCGCATTACACGACGACGACGACACGACACACAATAATCCTGAAGATGACGACGACGGCGACTGTTGGTTGGTGATGGTTGGTAATAGCAGCAGCAGCATTCACCACACGCGCACATACGCAGCGCATTTACACAACAAACGGCACAGCGTCTCATTCCAAGTTATTAGCCAAATTCAAGCATTTGTAGCTGAGTTGGTGTTGCATGGCATTCGCATCACGTCCGTCTTACATGCGCCTCCCTCACTCCGAATACCGAGCATAATCCAGAGCGGAAATCGCCCACCCAAATCCGGATTTCTTTGGTTTGTTAGGTCACTGAAAGAAAATGTGTAACTGAAATAGTTCGCAGCCACCTTCGATAGTATTTTAGGATTTTTTCTGCGTGGCGAAGCATTAAGTGATTTCTCCTCTTCTTCTTTTATGTGCTTTTATGTGTTTTTTGGAATTTTTTTTGGTATTTCCATCACATCACATCGCAATTGCCATATTTGTTTGCTACTTTGCGTATTTATTGAGCATTTCCGGTTCCGGTTCCGTATTTCGGTGTTTCATTCGAACTACTTACTATTTACCCACAACAAATGAGGAACAAATTTTGCTTTACTGCATTGGCTGCATATTAAACGCGTTTCTCTGGGTGACTAGATTGCGTGCCATATTGCTTGCTACAAAGGTTCCGTTTGTTTGACTTACTTTGGTGGCCGTTTTCAGTTTGTTGCTTTGCTGGAGATTTGGTTTAGTTTTTGGGTTGATTTGTTGCTTAAGCGTTTGTTGGCTTTGCAGGCAATTTGGACATTTTGTGCGACACGCTATTTTAGCCTGTTGCACTTAGCCACTTAGGAGAAGTTTTTGTATGAACATCGTTTCATTGGACTCCCGCACAGTACCCTGACAGGATATATTCTGCCCGTCTGTGTGTCCGCACGATATCGACTATTTTTGCTTTCTGCATCAAACTGATATGAAGTTCGAGATTCAGACAAAAAATAAAGGGTGATTCTAAAGCAACCTCGTCATTGTAATGGCATTGTGACGTCACGCGAAAATGTGTAATTTTGTGCGAATAGTGACATGCCAGAAATTGGCGGCATTTTTATTATTGTGACTCTGTCAAATGACAAAAATTGTACTTATCTACTTACTGATCCGATGCCATCAACCGTAGATGTTACGCTTACAGCCTCTCACTCCCTGCATCCTTAGGCTGAGCTACGCCAAGCATCAATTCCAAAGTCGGGCCATGCTATTACATTACGCGCTTTCGTGTGACTTCGGTCCTCATATACAGCTATTGCTCCTTCTGTTTAGGTTTTTCCCCCGACATTTTGCATGAAGGTAGCGCACATGCAAATGGCATTGCCAGCACTTAAGTGTGTGCATGTGAATGTGAATGGGCGAGTGCCATGCCCCTAACATTGCATTATAATTGCACTCTCGTCATCCTATTTGTTACCGCCGTGTGTTGTTGTTTTCATATGCTAATAACAATTTGCCATAATGAAGTTCATCATCATTACGGCATGAGAAACAAGGAACAACAACAGGCGGAAGAGGAATGAGAACAATTACTGCCAGCATCCGCAGTTGAAGTACAAAATTAAATTCATGCACTTTCAGCAGTTCGCTGGGCCACAATTTTGTCTCTTATTTTGCAGAAGAGGTGCGTGTAGGCGGCAGTTATATGGAAGGCAAAGTTATGGCTCAAGTCGAGTTTTGGATTTTCGTTAAACAGCTGGGGAAAGTAAGAAAATTGCTGAAAGCTTAATTTTGAATTCAATGAAAATTATATTCCGATCACTTATGGCTTCGTGACGTTATGATCAAAAGAGTGTTGAATTTATTTGCATGTTGGGAACCCCATAGGTATATATATATTTATATACCCAACCCAACCACATTCACTGATTTCATAAACATTTCTTCGAAATGCCAACTGGGCCACACTAAGCACTTTCATAATTTTGAAATAATTAAGACATTTCTTTTAAAAAATAAATCCCACCTGACATTTTGGCCAAGGAGCCGATATTGCTGGTGCTGCGTGTGAAACGTAGGGTAAAATGCTATAGCGGCAACATCGACAAATAAAAGCCCACTTGAGTTGGGTCAACGTCCCGCCAATTAACTTAATGGAATATATTTTACGCGAAAACATGCCAAAAACAGAACCAAACCGAACAGAGCCAGACGGCAAACGAAACACCCGCATAAGACGCAAACCGTTAGAGAGGGCGAATGAGGGCCATGCCCTTAGGGGAGTTAGATTTTGGTGACTTTTCTGCCGTGAAGAAAAAGGTTGACACATTAATCCCAGCAGTGTGGCCGCTGTAGAAGCAACTTTACAGCAAATACACACAAGTACGTACTTACATAGGAAAATTCGTAACTTTTAATTGAAATTACTTCATTAGACAATGACTTGGCTGTGACTTCGCGTCACGTGAGCAGCTACTTTGGTGCACAACTCGTACTCAAACGAGCCGAACCGAACCGAACCGAACCAAAGCAAAACACTTGCCCGAAAAATGGATGACATTCGTAATACGCAAAGACGTGCGCTCGACCCTATCAGCAGGAGCGACACGGACACCGACTGGCACGCGAGGTGTGAGCAGTAACACCGGAAACGGAAGTTGCAGCTTCACTGTTGCGCTGGCAATGAGCCAACAGCGGACCGACGACGATGGCGAAAAAAGATGACTCGACTGCCAAACGGATGCGAGTCAAACAGTCGACCTTCACAGGACGAGCGAAACCGGAAACGTACAGAACAGCAGAGTAGCTGAAAATTAAATAAGAAATTTACGATGCACAATAAGTAAACGGCAAGGCAGAGCATCGCATCGAGGGAGGAGGGGAAGGGAATGGAGCTTGCTTGCTATAGCTTTCGAGCTTCGAGCCCTTCACCCGCGCTTTCTCGTTTATTTTTTCTTGGCCAAACTACAAAATTTATGTGTGTCACATAAATTATGAACTCTCTCACACAACTACAACTGCAAATTAATAATTATTTTCACAGTGGCGATAGGGTTTTTATTTCGTTTGTTCTCGTTGCGAAGTGAAATGGTAAGCTCCGCGGCATCGATCGACAAACACGACGACGGCGAAGTTGGCATCGGCATTAGTCCTTCCTTTGTCCTTCAGCATCTTGTAGTTTGGCAAAGTGTTGCTAATTACAACTCGAATGCATCAATTACACAAGCGATTAAGTTTTAAGTAAAAAATTGTCGAACAGACTTTGGCAAGTTAAGAATTTACTCATAAGAATTTGAAGATAGTCTTAGCGGGCGAATGTGTAGCGGGATGGTGTTAGCTGATTGGTGTTTTATGTAATTGACCAGGAGGTGCGGCTCCGCTTACATTGTTCTGATAAAGTCTACTTGTATTAATTGGTGGAAGTGTGTGGATAAGTTCAGTGAGCATTAAGTTGGGGAAGGTCGTATCTCTTAAATTGGTCCATGGGTACGAACCAATTGAAAGATGATTGCTTCGTTTAGGCCCAGGAAAAGGAATATCCTTTTTGAGTGGAGACATTATTTGCCTTCGTATAGTGCAATTTGCGAATCAATATTCTACTCTGTACCACAGAAACAAATACAGATCACAACCGAAATAAAATGCTCACCCGGGTCCAAAAAACCAAAAGTAAAACAACAAAAGCAACAATGGAGTAAAAATCCAAAGCGTCCATTAAAAGCATCTTAAACGTTGCCGTACTTACACTAAATTCACATGGAATGACGAAAATGACTTCACATTTGTGTCTGTCTGTCCATCGGCCAGCTCTGGCATTTGAGTGGATGATGTGCTGGGGGTGAGGGTGAAACCGAAAGAAATGCTTATGTATCGTACGATGTGTTTCGCAGCAAGTGTATCTGCGTTATTGCATTTATTGCTGTATTAAATGAAACACTTTGCGGCCCCCCAAAATGGACATTTCCAGCAAATACGAATGCGTGCAGAAATGGCCATGGATCCATCCATACTCACACACATTCGGCATGAGCAACGGGAATGTTTCTGTGTACGCAGCAGTAAATGCTGCTTCTGTTGCTTGGGGATTATGTTTGCACCATTTGGAGACGATTTAAGAAGTGAAGTGTGCGAAAGTGACTTCTAGTGTGTGTGGGTGTGTACGTGTGAGTGCACGATTATTTCTGTGTATATATGTGTGCTATGAAATTCCTTACACTTCGTACAAAATGTTTCTTCTTCCCCATTTGCAGCCTGCGCATGTGGCAAATTTGTAAAACCAAATTACAAACTCAAAAGGCTCGAATGCCCAAATAGGCTTGTGGTCATATTTTGGGCACTGGGATTTATTAATTTTTGCTTGAATTTCCGAACGGGCCGCTTCGAAACAAATTACATATTGCAGCTGTTGGGCATGAACGTAAATAATTGAATTGCAGGAAACATTTTTGTGTTATTTTTGTTGCCCCAATATTAGTTGTAGAATTATGAACTTAATTGAAATGGAAAATGATCTGGCATTGTGCCTAATTTATAGTCACAATTGGCACTTTACGAATTTGTGTTGTGAATGGTGGGCACTTTGAGTGAAATTTGGTTGACTTCACTTGTGTTCCATCTCTGCGGTTAACTATATATTATTTCAATCACCGCGTATGAATTTTCTTAGTAATTGCACAGAGGCGATATTTGACATCGTGCCCTGTATGGGAAAACAAAACGAAAAATTCATATCGATTTTTTTTAAAGCCACGACTATTTTCGTGAAATTCGGTCCCAGAACTGTGCGTTGATAATTTATTGAAGCTCCTGATAAATGATAAAATGCTTCTAGCCGCAGAAACTGCCTGCTGCTTTATGTTGCCGTTGTTATTTTTTGACACATTCTTTATTTAACGCTATTTATTTTTTGCTTGTGTATTTCCCGCAGTCCGCACACTGTGTCAACAGAGAAACGCACTTTAGCCGAGTGCAATGCAAAAAGGCCAACGAGTGCGCGAAAAATGCAGATTGGTAACTTGGGCAGAGAAAAAGGTCGCCTTAAAATTCTTAACTTTCCCAACTATAAATTTTAAAAAATGTTTCCTACCAAAAATATGTTCTTACTGCATATGGAACTTTTGATGCTGAAATTGCAACCCTAACCAAAATGAAAACAACATTACAATTGTCGCAGGCAAGAGAAGAAAATGTACAAGAGTATTCGGAAATGAAAGGGGGCACATTAACAATTAAACTGCACCGGCCACAAAAACTGTGCCGTAGTGTGGAACATTTCACAAGTAAGTGTAGTGCTATGAAGAGGACTTTGATTTTGGTTGCACTGCTCATTTTTGTAGCCCATGGAAAGGTGGTTTCTACTAGAAATGTAAACAGGACTTCTGTCCACTTAACCTATGCGACCAAACAAACCGAAAGCAATTTCTAACAACCATCAGCACAAAAGGAAACGTTTCACGCATAGGGCGTTTGGCTGTTGAGATTAAAATGACCGTAGTCATTAATATGAAAGAGGACAGCCAACATTATGACCGCGTTAAAAAACGGCAAAGAAAATTGAAATTTACCGTAAATTGCAGCAAATTATGGCGAAACAGCCACAGGAAAAAAACAGAGTGAAAAGCATTTTTCAAAACTTATCTTTGTGACTTTGCGGGTGGGAAATTTGTAGAAATAAATAAATAGAAGATAAAAAACCCAAACTCGCAAAAAGAAAAATTTGGCTTTCATCAGGCACCAAAGTAATCTCTCAAACACAATATTTGCTCAAAAACAATTTTGAAAAATGTGCGCTAGCGCAAAAGTTTTCCTATCCATGCCCGACCCCACCCACCGACAACGACAAGAGATAACCGCAAAAGTTTAGCTTTCGCTGGGGGTATGAGCCAGCGTTAAGAGAAGATCGCGCTCAGCCAACTTCATTAAATAAATACAGTCAGTTGGGAAGCGACTCGAAGTCGCAGGTCGCCAGAGTTGACGCAAAGTTTGCACGAAAGATTGAAAGAGCTCAGCAAGTCATTGGGAAAAAATGGTATTTGTCGCAAAGACGTAAGTCGGTGGGCGGTGCAGTTCACACACAACCATGCCAAAATCGACTCCTACAAAGGTGAATACGCTGATAACGGTGCAAGAGGGAAAAATAGCGCTGAAAACATTTGAAAGCTGTTGTAAGGATGCTTACCTACTTTGTTTTGGCTGACAAGACGAAGGCGAAGACGATGAAGTTTGCATCATGTCTCTGTTCTGCCCAGATAATGGCGGAAAACGAAGTGTGGCATCCGCATCCTGTTGATATCCGCATGGTGGCGTATAAATATTTGCGCCTGCACTTGGCTGATGATGGTGTGTGTGTGTGCGCGCTTTTTTCCTACTATTTCATTATTTATTTTACTTTTGAAAATTCCAAATCGTATTCGTTTTCGTTTTCGTCCATTTCTTGTTCGTTTGCTGCAGCCGAAAGTTGTTTTCTGAGTTGTGAGTTTCGTTGATAAAGTGGATTGCGTTCTCAGACCGAGAATCTCAATAACTCAGTAACAGTAACTTTCGAAGTTTAGCGTTTCACCTGTCAAATAGTTTTCGCAGCACGTAGTTCGTACTGATCTTTAACTTACTTGGCCTGCTGTGGCTCTGGGAATACGTTTAAACACAATTTGTAAATAGTTTTTTTTTGTTCTTGATTCTGATTTTATTTTTGGGTTATGGTCAATCCAACCCAGTATTCCTCGAAATAATTATACAGACAAAGAATTAATGTTACTGAGGAGTAATTGCGGCAAATGTTGAATACTTTTGGAGAAAATGCACTTGTATTTGTCGTGACTGAAATCACAAGCCGCAAACGAAAGTAATTCGATGGAAACGTTTACGCATCAGCATGCGAAAAAATGTTGCAGCTGAAATGTCCATAGATTGTAATTTTATCTTAAGCGACACAACACTATTCCCACTACATAAAGAAATTTACCTTTAGCCGCTTAAGACCATTTCACGGGATTAATCTGTACATGAATGTGTATTATTTTTGGTGATGCAGACAAAACCACTACACTACGCAGATAGACACCGACATGCACTAGCATACACATATCGTCGCTCGTATGACTAACTGACAAAATTTAATTTTCACGAACTGCCGTATCTCCTATAAATTTGTCCATGAGGTACGCCATACTGATACTGCCGACGAGTGGTGATTTTGCCATACGCAGTGCATAGTCTGGACAAATCGATACCTTAAGTCACAGCCATTCTATATCCATTTCTTCAAAGCTCTAGTATGGAAATGGATTTTAATTTCGTCGTTTTTCACTTACTTCCATTACGACTTCCACTGTAGCCTATCTGAAGCAGCTCCTGTCGCGGAATCCAAAAATGCTATAAACTAGATTTTCATGATAAGGGACATAGGAGGATTGTGCTTTAAGGTATTTGGTGCCATCTTCAATGTGCATATCCTCTTATTTGGTTGTGTTCCTATTTGAATGTACGTGCGTGATATGCGTCTTTGTTCATTCCTTCGTGTGCCTGTATATTGTTGCACACACAAATTGTCACCCGAACTTTTGTAACTTTCCGAAATCAGTCCGTGTTCGAACTCAATTCATGTCGATGGCAGCAGCGGCATCGACTCTAGGCAGCTTCCAGAACTTGTTTGTTTAGCGGCGAAAAAGATGGCCCAGCACTGCAATTCAATTGGCTTTTGTGTGTTTACGAAATGGTATTGGGTTGGTATGTTTATCGTCTCCATTTTCCATTCACTCACTCATATGAGCTCTCCATTCACTGCATCACTTTGGTCATTTATTTAGAGCTTGGCTCCTTTCTTTCTCTTCTTCTACAGCCAAAAATAACTGTCTGCTTTTCGCTTCCGACTTTGCTAGTAGTTCTTGTTTGCGTACTTCCACAAATATCTCTCGTTGGGTGCCCTGCATTCATCAGCTTTAGATCCGAACTGAGGGTATCACCTCATCGTAAAAATATCGCACGCCATGGCGTTGTCAGGGTATCGTCTGCGTGCATGTTTGGCGTTTCCGTTTGTGATGTGCAGTGTTTTATCAGAAGCCAGTCGGGGTTTGTCCTGTGCATCACCGGCGCACCGAGGCGACTGAACTATGAATTGACGCTGTGTGATTTATGTGCTTGGTCAACTGCGTTGATCCGTGCGTCCGAGTGTTTGTACTTTGGTGCGCCTGTGGATGAATGTTGTGGGCGTTTGTGGTGCCACCACACATTTCACTGCTGTTACCTCTAATCGAATTTTATTAGCGTGCCGCGTACGCGTGCTGTAATTGCCTGAATTGACAGTGAGGAACGCGGTTTGGCAACGAATCCCGGTGAGCGGTATTGTCCAATGAACACATATAATTGCATACAACTAAATAGGAATTTGGTTTCGTTGTCATATCCACAGTTTTTATAGAGGAAAGTTCCCCTTTCCTCGTCATCATCTGATATTTATGTAAATGCCCTCGCGGATCAAGCCGGCGACGCCGACATTATGAAAACTGCAAATGTTTGTATTTGCCAAACAATTTGCAGCAATTAATCCCACACTTTATGAAAAATGACAATTTTGCAATGCAACTCGGCCCACCCACCCTCGTCGACAACTTTGCCATCGTCTCGGCGGCAAGACTCACTCCGAAAAGAATTTTCAACTCCTCAAACTCAATTGTTTGTTTTCATACATTATAACAGTAAAAGTGACAGGAACCCCCCCTCATCCGAAAAGATGAGAAGAAGCACTTAAATGTCGGCAAACAAAAACACTTCACCATGCTTCGTATATGTCCTTATCGTCGTTCTCAGACGATGTGTACGAAAACACAGGACACACCACCCACACACCTGCACCGGGTACAGGACGGGGCTCAAAGCGAAATAAATAATAAAAATAAAACGCTTGACAAATAATTGCACTTGAGAGATGCTGAAGAAGCGCTTCGTGCAGCAGGAGCAACGCAGCCCGTCCATATGCCGGAGAACTTGCCTGGCCCGACTCAACCACCCACAACCGTGCCACCAAAAAAGTTCACTTCATTTGCTGCGGCCAAAGTTGCAAATAAGAAGGAACTTTTTGTGCCTTTAAAGAGCCTCTTCGAATTTAAAACAATTAAATTTTTTTAAACAGGAGACAACAGCATATGCTGCACTTGTACTCTTGCTTTGTATTACGTTGTGCGAAACGACGTGAGCGTTTGGATGGGAGTGTGGGGGTTTTATTTATAGCAGATATAACACACCGGATGTCCCTGAGATCGACCAACCCACTGCCGGCCGAGCTTAGTTGCCGACGAACTCCACTTGAGTTGAAGGGGTCGAGGCGTCACTCATTTCCTTCAAGTCAACAACATGAACGAGGGTGTTCGTGGAAGTGGTACGAGTCAGCCAAGCCTCAAGCAACTCTCAAGTCCTATGGTTGTTTCTACATAAATATTTTGAGTTGCATTGTTGCTGTTGCCTTTGTTCTCTGTCCACTGTCGTGTGTTGACAGTATCTTGTTGCATTGTCTTTCGTGCGAGTATAAACGAGTAAAGAAAAGATGAGGTGACGTAATCAACAGACATTTTCATGATTTTAACTGCTATTGACCGTTAGTTTTGGTTAAGGGATTTAAGAAAAATGACGTAAAACTTTCAATGTGAGACTATCACGGGAACACAGCTATTGTAATTCAAATTGTCGTAGTGAGCGTATCCGAACGTATCGGAAGAAAAAGGACGCATTGACTCACCAGAGCTTTTTGAATATATTACTCTTAATACTAACCGTAGAAGCAGCCGAATTAATGGTAATCTATACGATGTACCATTTTCTAAAACTAATTATGCTGCCTTTGCTAATAATTATTCGACAGTTGACGCATGTGACGACGCATGTGACGATTCTCTTGAAATCTATGCTCGTCTATGTTCGTCCCTTGAGCTGAACCTTTTCCGGTGGGTAAATCTATTCCAGCATTTACTTATGCAGAGAAAGTGCAAACGCTAAATGGCTGCATTAGCTATTATTATTATCCCACACAGAACTGTACAAATTGCAACAAAATCTTCGCACGACTGGTTCTTGAACGGGAAATAGCGGAAATCCACTACATAAAAACACAAAATCAGTTGTCTATTGTTTCGTTGAAAACGTCTCACGATGCACAAAGGAGCTTAAATTTCACTCGCATGGAATTTGCATTGCCAATATTGCGGGCCATTGTGTTGCTGCTGCTGCGCTTTGTGACGCTTCGAGTGGTCAAGAGGCATCGCAATGCCGAATACTGTCCGGAGTCGCAGCGATTGGAACGACGCGCTGTGATTGCATATCAAGTGACAAGGAATCGCCTGTTGGCCGTTGTTGTTGTTGTCATTTTCGGTCTGTGTTTCCCTTTTGGCTTTCATTCTTTCCTTTTTGCTATCTGAGTGAGAGTCTGGCAAGATACTTGAATTCTCCTCCTTTTTTGTGAGTTGCGCGCATAAATTTTCAAAGAATCTGCAGCACACATGCACAAAGACATGTACGAGTATGAGCTTAAGTTGATATTACCGCCTTAGGTGCTTGTGCTGCCTCGACCACGACCACGTTGAACCGACCCACTGACCACCGCTCCATCCGCTACACGTGGAGCATATACACTTGTCACTTGCTGTTGGTATCGCATCGCTTTGCTGGGGTTTCGAATTGACAGAGGCAAATTTTAAGCTTTTGTGAAAATATTTACAATCCCTACTTCAACCGACAACCGGGCCTCCTGCGTGCCCTTTCCCCTCTCGGTGCTGACAACAATGTCGACGGCAACAACGACGACGACTATTACTATGATGTGGATGATGATGATACTTTTGTGTTGTGTACGCTGTACAGTTGGAAAGAGTATCGTTCTTTGGGGATGAATTTGCTGTTACCTTGAGCTGCTTTTCAAGCGGATTAAAATATTTCGCTCCGACGTTGTTTGCTATTTGGCTTAAACATAATAGCGGAAGTTGTAGTTGGCAAAGCGAGTGGGCGAAGCTAGTCATAAGCCAGGGTGGTACGAGGCCAGCACTGTGCTTTATGGAATTTTAATCGCTTATTATGGAGTCTTTTGTTTGGTTCATTGGTTTACTTTTGACGGATTTTGCTGCTCTCCTCTGTTCACTTCCTTCTGTTTTGCTCTTCGTCCCTTTAACTTATTTAAGAAAAGTATTAAGCGCAAAAAGGCAAAGCGGTGGATGCAAATATTTGACTACGTTTCAATTATTGGCGCGAATTCCCTGAGCGGCGATAATTCCTCTAAACACTCACGTCAACATTACGAATTTCTATAGGCCGCATTTCTTGTTCTATCATTGCACCCGCACGGATATGCTTCGGGCAGAATGGGTATTTTGCCGTTCGTTGCAACTCGCAATTGTTGCATTGCGTTCGCTCTTAAAATTTAATTACATGCACAATTGAGCTCGTGCATAATTCTGGCTGCGCGATAAATTAATGGTGTTGTGCACACATACTCATATACACACAACGACTGACATGTTAATAGTGGGGGGCCTGGCCTAACTGAACAGTCAAAATAATGAATTTTCATGGGTAGACGCCGGTACTCGTCGCATGTGTGTGTCTGTGTCACAGCCCACATGGGATACATATTTGGAGGGACTGAAGCAGGACGTATGGGTTCATAAACCCACATTGAAAAAATAGTTCAAAGTAGGAAAATCATACACTCGGAGAGTTGACCGCCAGAAGAAAGATCTTTTATTCTTTGGTTCTGGTTTTTTTTTAACCAACCTCTATCGGGATCACATGACACACAGGGTCATCGGGTGCAATTAAACCATTATATATTCATCTATATTAAAAATCACTGCTTCGTTATTATTAACATTTTCCCATCGCTACAATTGCAACTCGCAATTAGTTTCTTTGGCTTTGGGGCGTGTTTCGCTTGCAATTTGCATATTTTTCCGGGGGGTAGGATTCCTGCATGAGCACCTGCTGCTGCATGCAACCAGCCTGTCTCTATGTGGCCCTTATTCATGGCAGCTCATGTGCAGAAAGGATTCAAATTGGAAAAGTGTCCATACTATTGGGTAACAACATCAACAACAATAGCAACAGCGGCAACAAGAACGGCAGCAACTATTAAACCAGAAATTACAATTGTCCCCAGGTGAGGCATAAATGCGTACCCGCCGTCGTATGCATATTTTGGGCGAAATTATGGTGCCAAGTGTGCAACACTGAAGCGCTTTGCACGGCGTAAGGCGGGGTCGGCGCTTGTTTGCATAATAATTTTGTGCAGTTTTTGTTAAGGTTCTGGAAAATACAGAAAAGGGCCTGGATGGACATACACTAATGGCAGCGAAATTCCAAAATATATTTTTTCGTAAAGGTCATTTTAAAATCTTGACTCCCAACTAACTTCAATTACCAACAATGTTTCATTGGGCTGGGCTAGTGGTTTCACCTCTTCCATTGGTTCAACAAATGATTGCTTAGTGTTCTTCAAGGACCATCGCCTCTGGCCGCTGATGTTTTCTTTGCCTGTTTTTTGTATTGACAACAACGTAATTATTTCAATTACTCGGCAATTTAAACCAACAACTGCTGCTGGTCTGCCTTCAGAATATTTTGAAAATTTTCGGAAAAAGTCCTGCTGTGCTCCACAAATCCTGTAGCAGCATTACAAATGCAGCACAGCAAACAATTTTCCCTAAAAATGTTATGTCGCAGAATTTCGTAATGGAAATATTGCACATATTCCCAGGGGGTTGATGGAGAAAGGCTGAATGAGTGTACGCTGGCCACACTGATGGACCCACACACATATACAGACATTGCTGTAATGCAACGTGTAATTGGAAATGTTTTTACTAACACACACGGGCAGGCGAGCTCAACCACAAGAGACACTTTGGCAGCTGCATTGGTGGCGACCGCAGGACGAGAACAGCAGGGAAGTACGTATGTGTGTGTTTGCATGAGCTCGCATTTCTGGAGCCAGTTGGTACTAAACGAAACTCCAACCGAAATGGGAAACAGGAAGTAGGCAGGAGGATGTGCGTCTGCATTTTGTGAAATCAGAAATCAGCCGCAGGGCAATTGGATATAATTTCTAATTATCCGCTTGGACGGACTTACTGTCTGTCTGTTCGGTTGTCAGTGTGCGTGTGTCTGTGTATTGGTCATCTAGCTCGTATGTGTCAGAGAGGGGAAGTGTGGATGCTGGTATGCATAGATGTCTATGTGTGTGTTTATTCGTTCATTATTTCCAATTGAAAGTTTTGTATTTTCAGATTTTGTTGTTGTTATTGCTGTTGTTGCCATAGTAAACGCGCAATTTAGAGAAGCGAAACTGTGCAAGGATACCCTTGCCGCTTACGGCTTGCTCCGTTGTCCGGGTCCGGTAGATTTCCAAACTGGTAGCATCGCTAGCAGATATTGCAACAACAATAGCTTCATCTAAATGTTCCCATACGCCTTCAAAACGGAAGTTGTTCCCTCGAAACGGAAGCAGTTGTTACTTAATTCAAACGTTTCTGTTTCTATTAAATTGTAAGTTGTCGTTTTGCTATTGCTGTTGCTGTTGCCGTTGCTGTTCGTGGTGTTGCTCCTGTTGTTCTACTTGCAGATGTTTTAAATTATGTCCAGTGTGCGCCAATGGTGCCAACATGTTCTCGCTCCATGGTTTAATGTCCTTCTGTGTAGAATTTTTCGCAAATTTCCATTCGAATTGCAAATAAATGTGCAGTAAATAAATGTTTCATACTTTATTTTTGTTGGGGATTTCATTTGGTTTTGTGCTTTTTCCTGTTGTTGCCTTGGCTTCCTCCTGATTTCATTTCAAAGAATTATTCATGAATAAAGTGTAAATGTGATCACCTTCAGAGAGAAGAGAGTGAGCGAGCGAGCGAGCGAGCTTGCGAGTCCGGTGAAAGGACTTTAATGCAACCGAGTGTTGTCCAAGCGAGTGCATTGAAATGCAATTTGCAATGACAACGATAGGAGAAATTACAACAACAACAACTACGACAAATGACAACAGCTCAAGTTGTGCGCTTTTCCGTTTCATTTCATTTCGTTCAGGATCCAGTGCCGTTTGCCTCCGGTGTCACAAAAGTTGTATTTTCCTTGCTGCTTTCGCTGTGGCCCTTTGTTCCGTTTCCTGTCATTTGAAATTGAGATTTTTCCAATTTGATAAACAACAAATCAACTGTAATAAAATATGTAAAGTAAACAGAGGAAATTCGATATACCTGCGAAGTTGTTTATACAGTTAAGAAGGTGGCAAGGTATTTAATTATGGGCCATCATTCAAATGGGTTACAGTTTGCATTCAAGTTTAAAATGAAGAGTGAAGCCTTCCCTCACTCACGTCTGCATTCGACCAAAAGAAATCTGCACTAATTGACTACAGCGGCTTCGTGGGGTTACGTTGTGAACGCGAGTGTAGCTCGGAATAGTGGAAGACAGACCCCTACTTTCCATATAGTTTTTTCTGCGTGATATTTAATATCAATCATAATAAAGTACATTCACGTCCATCAATGGACCAAATATTGTTTCACTCTTATTGCCAGCTCAAAACACATAGATACGTAGATACGTGGAAGAATTACATATATGGCATTGGCATAAACCTTCGGCACTTTTTCCCAAATAAATGAATTCTCTGGCAAGGTCGACGACTTTCACTTGTTGTCAACTTAATCAAATCGAGTACATTTTTTAATTTAATTTACTCTTGTGCTGTTCTCTTGCCTCGTATCTGCCATCTTCTTCAATTCAGAACATTTTATATTTGGTCATTTGTCATTTCCACCACACCGACTACTTTTCCGACGTCGATGAAGATGCGTTGCGCGCTTTTCAATTCCTTTTGAACTGTTTGTAGTACTCACTTATTGTGAGGGGACCTTATTCTCGTTTTCATTTGTGGGCCAAATCATAAGCATCTCACCACGTTGATAGCATCATTCGTGGTAATTCGGTGAAAAGGAAGCACAGCAACAACAAATTTATCAATGAAATCCTCTAAAAAACAGATTACAGTTAGATCTCCGTCAGTTGTTGTTGTTGCTGTTATTTTTATATTTTATATACTAGGGTTCCTTATTGATTACCAAAAATGTTTTCGTTAATTGGTTAATGTGCCTCATCAAACGGCATAGAGTGGACCTTAGACCATTGCTATCAATATTAAAAAAATTCCAAGTTAAAAAACAATAAAAAATTTAAAATAATTTAATGGCCTTTACTGTACATAAAGAAAGTCTCAGGGCTGCTGTCTTCGTTGGGCTTATCACGATTCGATTCGATTCGTAATCGGATGTCTATCTCAGACGACATGATGACTGCGAGCCTGATTTTTTTTTTCGAAAAGGGGCCGTGGCAGTTCGGAAAAATGGGTACAGATTTTGGATTTTTCCAGAAGGCGGCGTGGAAGATTAAAATATGACCGTGCCAATTTTAGTGGACCTAGGAAGCTGTAATTCAACATATATATTCTGTGAAAGCGTGGCTAGAGATTATGGATCATTGTTTTTGATTTTGAAAGCTGGCTTGGCGTTATAGAGCTATTGACTTCGAAATATTTGGAAAAGCCTATCTCCCACAGAAATTGGGATTGGAACTGGCACGAAAAGGATATGGGTCGGAACAAAATGGAATTGGAGGAGACTTGGAAATGGAACGGGAATTCGAACGCACTTTGGATGTGGCTGTGATGCCGATGTGAAGGTTGAAGACGAGCTGTTGGGGATACGATACATATGCCCAATTTGAATTTTGAGAGCATTTTAAGCGGATGTCTTGCGGATGCTCCGTCATATCCCTAGTTTTTTCTGTAAATTGGTTCCTTCTGTTGAAGTAATCACTTTGATGATTTGTGTATGTCACCTCCACCTCAATATAAACAATATGTGTGCCTGCGTGAGTTTTACTGAGTGTATGAGCATTGACTCCTCGTAGATTTGAAACTTTCTTTTGAAGTTGACTTAACCTTAAGGGCTTTCCCAACCCATGTGCTCAGACACAGTTGTAAGGCTAATTCGCAATTCAGTTTGGTTCGTTTTCATTTTTTTGTCGCATATGTGTATAATCTTTGGGAAGTGTTTTTTATTTGCTTAAGCATATATATTTAGCTCATTTGCGATGTGTGTGTCTTCTTTAATTAAATTGTCTGCACGCGCTTCGCAACAATCCGGTATTTTCGTTAGCTAGCAATCCATTTACTTGTAAATACATTTCTATATTCTCTCAGATGTCTGCGACGCAGTTTATTTTAGAAATTGTTTTCCTACTTCAATTGAGACTCGGCATTGGCTTTTGATCTTTAAGGGCAGTTGTGCTTTGCGTACATTATTTGCATTCGAATATTTAATGAGGGTTTTTTTGGCTCTTGTTTACTTTATTTTCTTAAGTTTCGTTCTAATTAATCAAAGTGGCTTATGTGCATTCTTTTATGTAATCTAATTCTGTTCATCTGGAAAACTTTTTCATCTTTTGAAATTGAGTCTCATCTCTGATTTAATCCAGTTCTTTGAAAAAAGATGAATTGCATTAAGCACTTAACTGAGTAGCTTTTGTTATTAAGTTAATGGATGATTAGAAGATTTGAGTTTGAAAATTTGTTCGCACTCGGTGGAATGCAATCTGCTCAATTGATGTCAAATGTTTTGCTTACATTTTTTTTTATGAAATTGCTTTTGATTTCGGCGAATTGCGGTAATCGTGGACATTTGCTTTACAATAAAATGTGGGTTCAGCAACAAGATCCAAACTTAAAACCTATCGAATTTTCGAATAGTGTTCCTCGACCACGAGAATTTCGAAGTGAGTCTTGTGCTGTGAGGAGGAGTTTGATAAACCTGGAAAATGGGAACACTTCGCTGATCACCTCAGAAATTTGTTGAAACAACTCTATTTCGCACTCCCACGTGGATTGTGTTGGCACGAATCCTGTTGCAAATGAGGTCGATTGTGGCGGTGCAAACCACCACCAGCAGCATTTGTGAAGTGAAGTATTTGCGTGGATGGCTTTGATGGTTGCAGCACGATTTATTTCTCGCTCATTTGTTGTGTCAACAATCGTTGGTTTTGCTGTTGCTGCTGCTAGCGCTGTCAATGCTGCGTGTGAATTGTGACCACTTGTCAGCAGTGCTGGCAGTTGATGGTGTTATCTTCGTCGTACTGTACTTTGGCTGTTTGTGACACTTTCATTGTAGTTGCCATAAATTTTCGAGCTGTTGCACCTTCCGGCGTTGGTGCAATTGCACTGTTGTCACTTGAACACGCGCCACTACTCAGCGAAATAATTCAAGTTTTCCAGATTTCGTGACAGCAAGAATTATCATTTTTGCTGTTGATGTTGGAATCTTTTTGTTGGATTGTTGTTGCTCCACTCGGTCCTTGTGAGATTTTGGCGCCAGTGAGGGTATTTATCATTGAAAATTAAAATGCATTTTTGCGTATACTTGCGTGTGTTCTTCCATTGCAACGGCAACACTAGTATGCGTGTTGTTTTGTGCTGTGTTTTGTACTTGGGGGTTGTTGTTGGCGCTGTTGTCAACTGTCATCTTGTTGCCATTCTACACTGCCGTCATCAACTTGATTTTATGAGAATTGTTGAAGTGTCCCGCCCGCCCGCCTGCTCGCCTGCCCGCCTTCCCGGTGGCAAGCTCTCATGCCTTCCAGCAGAGAAACACTTTCAACATGTCAACAGCGAAAAATTATTACAGTGCATATTTGTGTGTGCCATGTCAAAAGCCAGTTTCTTGCAGCACACTTCTAGGGGCGATGAGACAAAACACAGTTGTCATCTTCAACCGAGAATGCGCTGAACACTGAATTTTCAGTTGATTGCGGAAACCTCATTTCGCTCGGTTTTTGCACTTGTTGTTGCTGCTATTTTTATTGTTGTCGATTTTTCAGACCATTTCGGCTCCTCGTCTCTCGACTGTAGGATGCGGGATAATAATGCGAATTCGCTGTGCAACGTGAAGTACTCTGCTTAAGCTGCTATGCCTGCCGCTTGCAAAACATAATCACTACATTTCAACAGCAGCAGCATAAAGTCCGCATTCGTTTCGCAAAAGTAGATTTCCAATTACTCCGAAAAACGCAATCAACGGACGAGTGAATGAGTGAAGGACGTTGGTGATGATGTCGAATGGACACAGGACTGCAAACGAAGGAGTAGGCGTGGAGGAGGTAGAGCAGCTCTGCGCTGCGCTGCTTCAAAGTTTTAATGGCAGCGCGGTTGGTGAAATCCTTGTTCTTATTAACGTTTTTCTCAATTTGTGCCAGCGCATCTCCATCATTATCTCTGGTTACGTATTTGATGATCGAGTAGTCGAGGGGGGGGGTCTAGTGCGCTTCCAACATGAAGTGGTATGAAATCATTTCGCAATTAATCCGGATTTTGCAATTTTATTTAATGCACTTCAGACATTCATCGTTGGCGTTGGCGTTGGCGTCCTGGCTTGAGTGGCTGCGATAGTGTGTGTTTGTGTGGGTGTTTCGGTGCGTGCGTGTGTGTTTGCCTGGCCGCAGTGCAATTAGGAATTAATTAGAATTCGTCCGCAATCGATTGCTAGCGCTAGTCCAAAACCACTGCAAGGTAAACATACCGAGCCAGAGTTGCCAATGCAATTGGAGTGCACTGCATAGTTGAGCAGTGGCGGAAGAGCAGTTCAGTTCAAGTGCAGTCATGTGCATTGAGTACGAAGGTCGGGTGTGTTTGTTTTTGCCATCATTCGATTGCTGTGCTGCGTGCTCGAACCGAACTACAGAGTGATTGGAGATTTGTTTGGTTGCGGATTCGAATGGTCTTCAGTTCAGAAAATATTTGCGCAAAACTTTAAGTTTATCTCATTTGAGAACCGATTCGCACACACACACGTACGCATCCATTAGGCCGAAGGGTTTATTATGATTGCCCGGGTGCTTCTATCGTCCTGCCAAATGAAGAAGGCTTTGACAAATATTTACCATCGAACGTGTGTCAACATTTTATAAGACATTTCTGTTTTTGAATATGACACAAAATGGCATAGTGAAAACAAGGCATAGTTTTGGTTCAGCTTTTCCATTTGCATTTTCTTTCTAAAAACGATTAAAAACAATTATTTTAATTAAATACGAAATCTGTTCAGCATTCGTAAGCCACAAGACTGAAGTAAAATTATAAATGAAAGCTGCTTGAACTTTCACCCAAGCTCGATTTCAAATGAAATGAAACTGAAAAATAAAATACCAATCTCACAAGCTGAAGTCTTAATTAAAGTCCAAAGCAGATGGCACAGTACAATGAGCACACCATACCACACCACAGCACCAAAACAAAAACAAATTCATCCGAAAAACCCAAAACTGAAAACTACAAAGCAGGCTTTTAATATCTTTTTGATAAGTCATGTCAAAAACAAAAGGCAGAATTAAAGGAGTACTCCGCCCCACAGCCAACACCCACCCACATAGACTGACCGCAGCAGTAGCAAACAATGCGTCTACCAGCAGCAGCAGCAGCAGCAGCAGCTCAAACAGCAACTCGGTCAAGCGGCAGCATTAGGAACTTCCCATTGACCCTTATCAAAATAAAAAAAAAGTATATAAAAAAGTCCACAAAACAAAAAGCAAATCTTTTCTGAATGGACGAAGTGGCGGCAACCACTTGTGTCGACAAACACAAAAATTATAAACCAACTACATGCACACAATCATAGCCTTGTGCCTCGTCCTTCTTATCTGCCGAAAAGTTTTGTACCGAACCTTTACAAAAGTAGGCATTGGGGGGAGCTAAAAATTATCATCAACAGATGTCGTAGTAGGAGATTCTGCTGCATATATGGTCTATGGATGGGCAGAGAGCTACAACAAATGCAAAAAAAAACAACAATAGCAGTAGAACAATCACGATGGGAACAGAAGTTTCACATTCGGCCGAAGAATTAAAGAGCCATCAAAAACAAATACAGGACAAAAAAGGATAATGTGACACAGCAAATGCGTTGGGGGGGGGGGGGGGGGGGGATGAGGTATACTTTTGTATAGTTTTGCCCAAGAAACCACTTTTGGTAGGTGCTCTTCGAAAAGTTTCTTTGTTGGAATATTTTGCGGGTCAAATGTTCAAAACTCTTGCGAGCAGTTGTCATTAAGCTGTTTTTGAGTTGTCTGGAAGGTTCTTCGCCTCACCCAGTGGTTACTCCTCTGCATACGGTTGAAACCACGAGTGGATCTGCGAGCCATTATCATCATCGGTGAAGTGTAAGAAAAATAAGACGAAATCCACTTTTAATTAGGCAAATGCTAATGTTGGCGACTTCACGTGCAGAAGCGTCCCAGACAATGGTGTTTTGGGTGAGCTTTCCTTGAAATATTTGTTATCTACGTCCCTGCCAGTAATGGAAGGGTTTCTGGCATTATTACGAGCAACAAGAACGGAATCATCACCGGAAGGGACACGTGTACTCCATGCGGATGATCCTTCCCGTCTGCTGCCCTGCTGTCATCGTGCCATAGTGTGGTGTTCTGGCCATAGCCAAGGATTATTACAGACGTTGATGAAAATTTAATTAAATTTTGATGTGGTTGTTAATGTGCGCATATGTTGGTTTGAAGATGTTTTTGTGTATGTGTCGGCGTGAGTATTTGCATTGGTATTCAAGTGGCTGGGTGTGTTTCTGTCACAAGCACAAGTGTATTTCCGACATTAAAGAGAACTTGAGTTGGAAAATCATTCAGAAGTGGGAAAACAAGCGGCAACCCGCCTTCATGCTTGAGAAATTCCAAAATAATTTCAAAGTTTCTAATTTGGCAAAATTTAATTTCAGATTAGTTAATTTCCATGGTCGCCGTAGACCCGTTTATTCTTCTGGCGTTCTTTTCTTTTATACTTCACAACGAATTTCATAGACAAATTTATGGCGCGCGTATTATTATTTCGCCGCTTCATAGTTGCTGCACTCCTCACAAATCCACTCTAATTAGCACCCATATCCTTTCATCGATAACGAGATACTTTTGTGTTTAAGTCGATGATCCTTGTCAGTTGCTTCTGCTGCAGTACTGCAATTAGCGAACGAGTCGCCGGCTCGAGCTACCATCATTTAGTGGCTGCCGTGGTAAATACTAGATGTGCTGCCAAAGTGGCAGTAGCTTCGTGGCGGTGGTTGTTTTGCTGCTTGTGCACGCCTGCCTCGTGCCACAACTAAAGTATGAGTAGACGAGAAGAGATCATCGTGTGAAGTGGCCCGGAACACTTCTTGACTCGCTTCTTTTTTCCTTTGCTTCTACTTCGTGCTCCAGTGTTGCATGTCAGAAGTCATCATCTTCATCATTTGCAGCATCGTCGTAACAGCACCATAAACATCGTCATCATCATCGTCATCGACATTGGCATCCTGGTGTGGTATGTTTTGAACCGAACTGGTCTGGTCTGGTCTGGTCGGGGCATCCTGCTTTGGCTTTTGCCTTTACAGCGCTCACTTGAGCGCAATTTATGACAGGATATCATTCATAATCCTTCGGCTTAAGCGAAAGTAGTGCGGAACTTGCGATGATGCCATTTTTGTATTTCTTCAACTACCACCAGTAATGGTACTCACTTCTTCTCCTATTTCTCTTCACCTTCTTCGTTCTTCGTGCTCCGCTCTTCCTCTACTTCAATATCTGGTACGGCTGCTTTCCACTTTGTTTTCTCGCATGCACTTGCCTGGCCCTTTTTTGTGCAGTTTCTATTTAAGTGGCATCACAGCGCTGCGCTTACTGTTGTTGCGTGCTTTGCTACTGTCAAATTGCAAATGTCATTTTGACGATTTGCGTTGCATTGCTTGTGTGCCGCCCGTGCTCTGCTCCCGTCTTAATGGCGCTAAGCTGCTTAAAAATTCAATTATTTTGTGCATTGAAAATTGAGTTGGCCCGCAGCCGAAGACGAAGACGAAGCTGCCTCTGAACTGTTTTCTTATGCGATTAGAAATTTGACACTGATTAGTGGGGAATTGCGACAACCCGGCACAGGGATTCGCCGTTGTTATCCTTGTGGTGTATGCTTTAAGTGGGGGTTATTACCAGAAAACGATGTCAAATTTATGGCAATTATTGTGACTCATTGACATCTAATAATGATCATTGTTAGTTGGGAGTAACGAAATTTCTAGAACGTACAGGGCCGTGGCTAAATAAATATATGGGCCGAATAGTTGAATCAGGTGTGAGGGTCGACGGTTCTGAATAGATATTATGCAGGGGCCGGTCGTGTACAATATATGTTACAGGACCAACTGTACAATTCATGGGTCACATTTTTGTCTCTATGGGACTTGGTGCATATTAAGCCGCACATGGGATCGATTGTCGAGAGCAAATAATTTTGTTCTCTTTTTTTATCTGAATCTTTTGCTCATATATATAACCATTTTCAATGAAATTATGCAAGAAATCCAAAATGCGAAAAGATTTACGATTCTGAAAATACAATAAACACCCAATATACTTACTGCATTTGCCATCCTGAAATACGAAAATTCCTCACAATCTTTTGAATTCGCCACTCATTTCATTTCATTTAAATTAATTTTTCCATTTTATTTAATTTTGTATTTTTCGGTTTTAATAATTTTTTATATAATTTTTATACAATATGTACTTCATTTATTAGTTATATCTACATTATTACATAACTAAATGTTTGCCTTCATCTTCTTCGATTTTATCTTCTTCTTCTTCTTCTTCTTCTCCTCCTATATGCATTTAAGCTTCTATATATATTTACACATAATTTACATTCAACATTTAATATACAGCACTTGAGAGTTATTGAGTGTGTTTGTGTGTGTCAGGGTGTCTATATGTTTGCGTTTATTTGTGTATTTGTTTGTGTGCAGCTGTCACACTCCCCCAAGATCCCGCTTAACTTAAACTTAACTATATATTAAACTCGAAACATACTTTATTTATTATTGTTCTCTGCTTTTGAGGGATTTCCTTTCTTTAGAGTTTATTTAGTGTCCATTTGTTTTACTAAATGCACTGCACTTTCCTTTCTTTGGTCGCGGCTATTTACAGGCTGACAAATTTGCTTACATACTTAAAACTTTTTTCGGTTTTACTGATATTAGTTCTTCGCAAGTCCTTTTTTTTATAAATTCAGATTACTTTTATTTGGTTTGTTGTATTATAAAAATAACAATTATTTTTGTAATTGATTTTTTGTTTCTTTTGTGGAATATTTTATAACGTGTTTAATTCACTTCTTTTGTGAGAGACACCTGTCATTTGTCCTCCTTAGCTTCACTTGCGGGATTACTTCGTCTCCGTCACACCCAATTTGGCCAAGTTGCCCAGCGTAGTCGGATCCCCTGGCTGCAATCGCAAAGCTTCCTTATAGCTGGCGGCTGCAGTGCTGGTGCGTCCGAGCAGGTGCAAAATGGCGCCCAGATTGGTGTGGGCATGTGCGTCGTCTGGACGCAGAGTGACAGCCTGAAAGCGGTAGAGTTTACGATTAGAGGGGGCCGTTGTACATCCTCGGGATTAGTTCGGAGGCATCTTGTGTTTGAGAGCATTTGCCTTTGGTCCTGTTCAACTCTTGTAGGTGGAAAAGAGTGTACGGATTTCTACTCACCTTTCGATACCAACTTTCTGCCTCCACCTTGCGATCCAATAGTCGCAAAGCCGTGGCTGCCGCCACCACCAGCGAATAGTCATTGGATGAAAGCTCAGCAGCTCGCACTCGATAGTGAATTGCCTCTTCCGCGCGCGATTGTGTTGCGAGGAATTCAGCTGCGTGCGGTGAAGCGATTAAAAGAAATGAAATAAAGAAAAATGATGCTTAATTAAAACCACCTGCTTCGAGAGTATAAATTACAATTGCACAACATACCGTAGTGATGGTAGACGCTCGCCTGTTCTGGGGCCAATTGCAGGGCTCTCTTAAACCACAATTCCGCCTCAGACGCCCTGCTGCTCTGTAGAAGGAGACAAATACGTACATTGAATGCACCCTGCATGCGGCAGTTTCAGTTTTTTCCTAACTTACATTTCGCGCCAGCGTGATGCCATACGACAAGTGTGCAGCCACTTGGTTCGGCTGCAGCGCCAGCGCCGCCCTGTGATGTTTCTCCGCTTCATCCCACTGTTGCAGCCGCCCGAAGACATCGCCAATGCGGTGGTATAGCACATCACGCTGGTAGAAGGTCGACGGAAGCGCATGCAGCGCCTCACGGTATACGGCTAGGGCGCGTTGCACCTTGCCCTGTTCGACGTAGAGCGCGCCCAGTTGCAGGTACGAGGAGATGCGCGCATTTTCGTGAGCCGGGCGATCGCGAACGCCGGCTCCATCGATTTTGGTGCCCTCTTGGAGGATGCGCGCCGCCTCTTGACACTTGCCCAAGGCTATCAGTGATGTGCCCAGGTTGAGGTAGGCCACTAGTAGGTGGAATAAGATAAAAGTTTGATTTTGGTTTTCTTTCGTAAGAAGCAGTTCATTTAACTCGAAATTACCTGCTAAGTTGGGTCGAAATTGTATCGCGTGCTGAAAACTCAGCACGGCCGCTTTGAAATTTTGCTGATTCTGATGCAAAATGCCCCTAAAAAGATGAGATAGAAACGCGACTCGAATTAAGTAATTTTTTCCGAAATGAGACAACAGCAGTTCATCCAATTTAGTCATGTAAAATGATTTCCACTGGAGAACAACAACCAGAACAAGAAAGAAAAATGCCCAGAAGACGAAAATTGGAAACCTTCGGTCTACTCCGGCACGAGTCTGTGCGAACGGGCGAACGAGAAAGTCAATGAAGTCCGTTTCCGGTTGAACAATTTTCTTTCCTAATTGTTTAGCATTTCACAACCACCCTTCCTTGCCTTCAACCTCAACGTACAAATTTTGAAATTGTTGTTCTTTTTATATATACCTACATATGTAGTATCTGGATCTGCTGTATTTGCATCTGCCGGGCCGAACAGAACTGAAGCGGTTTGTTGGTTGGTTTGAAGAAATTAACAGAGAATGGCAATAAGCGAGTTACTTATACAACTACAGTGGAGTGAGTATCGGCACACGAAGTTGCCTGTGGCTCTTGTGTGTACTGGCCTGAACTGAGTACAACACCAAAGACTGGGGAAAGTAAGACTTTTCAATGGAAGTGGACAGAAGCAGAATGAAGTGTGATTGAACTTAAGTGCAGTTAACGTTTTAAATTTATTCAATGTCTGAGTACAAATTTATTGGGAAAAGAGACAAATATTTCACACATGCTATTAACCAATCTTCAGCTAAGTCAACATTTAAGCATAATGGGAAACCGAATAACCCTTTCCCTACTTTCCACTTCAAGTACGTGCCACCTTCAAATCCTTTTCACATTAAAACGACAATCAGCTCAGAAGCGTTTAAAAAAATCAACAGCAATCATCTTACAAAGCAATGACGGGTAACAAACGAAACGAAACGAAAAAAAGAAAAAGGAAAAGGAAAACGAGAGAAAATAAATATGAATTCAAAAAATCGTAAAGCAAATTGTATGGATGCACTCGTACAATTCACTCAATCGTTGATGCCGGAGGTGGGATTTATCTTAGCCTGCTGCATGCAACCGCAGCAGATTTCCATTTGAGTGAATGGCGGATGTTGGAAGACCAAATGGCAAAAGAAAAAACGTGAGAATCCCGAAATAAAAAGTAAATAAACAAGAACAAACCAAAATCCTGAAATCAACAGAAACACTATATTTCGAGGCAGCGAGGAATCAGCTTCCATGGAAACATTTTTTGTAAATCCCCAGGAAAAACATTCCAGCTTTCGAACAGCAAATGCAACAAAGTCTATTTCCCAGAACTCACACACAGACTCCGTTTCCACCGACTGTACCGCTGCATTGGCACTACACCACCCTGTTGCTAGTTTATTCTCGCATTAAACTTCCGTTTCCGGTTTCATGTTGCATGCGACAGGCAGCAGCTTATCTGCCATTCTATGCAAGCAGGTACCTTGCTGTGTTTCCGTCGCCCCTTTTTTGTTGCCGCCCCTACCCACTTCCCTCCGATTTCGTCGATTACTTGCAAAGCAAATATACCGAAACACACAAAAAAAACTGCTCAAGAAAAGGGAGTGAAAAAACAGCATAAGAATCCATTGAAAAGAAATCAAATTATTCAGTTCAGTGATTATCGGTTTTGTTGTTTGGTTGTGTTGCTCGTGAATTTTTTCGGGGGCTACCAAAGAGAGAAACAGAACTGAACTGAACAGAACAGAAATCAAAGAGCAGCAACATGACAGGTGCCGGAGGAAGAGATGTATGAGTTAATATGAAGGGGGGGAAGGGGGGGTTGAGTCAGTCAGTCAGTCTAAAAGGGGAGAGCCTTATACTTGAAATAATGTACAAAACTGATGTTTATCCTTTCAGTGCACATACACCGAAACAACTACAGGGAGCAAGTAGCATCGTAGCAAATGTATGCCAAAAATAGATGGATGAAATTGTTATTGGCGGGCGAGAGGAGTGTCTGCAGTACAAGGAAACCGAAAGCATGGATTTAGTATTTGTATTGGAATCATGTTCGTATTGTAGCGCACATCATTTTGTTGAAATGTGAAAGAGAGCCTGAGCACTGAGACTGGGGTGAAGGGCGAAATCTGCGGCAAAGGGCGAAATCTGACATTGATTTTCGATTTCAGGAAGAGGATATATGGCTTTTTTTATACAAGCTCCTCATATCGAGTGTTATGCAAATTAAGTGGAGCTGCAGGGGTGCGGAATCAGCCGCCACATTGTTAATGGGTGTGGGCTTAAATGTTTAACCGACGATTCAATTTAATAAAGTGTTCACTTCACAGAAATATTGGTTTTGGTAAATGGATTTGTCGATGTACATCGGACACATCGGCCACATCGGCCTTTTTTGTGATGTAGTAGTGTTTACAATTTCAGTTGCCCTCGCATACTGCTGCTTCATAGTTTTTGGTTCAAAATTTACTTCATGCAATATGCATTTAAAGAATTTCAGTTGTGTATTTGCTTCTCTTTCATATTCCTTGAAGCGGTCCAGTGCTCGGACCACTGGCTCCGCCATTGTCATCTTCATAAAAAGTTTTTCAAGTTAATTAAATCACAAATGAATCCGCCTTAAAGTCAAAGCAGAAGAGCTTTCAACTGATGGCGTTTTTCAAACTAAAACTAAATCTTCGATGGCTTCTTTTATCGCATTGACAAGCTGTCATCATTGTGCAGACGTCTTTATAGTACGCTTGCCTCTACTCTGCATAATCGCTTGGAAGTAGTAAAACATTGCTGCGTATCGTGAGAGAATCCCTACGACCGTCTGAGCTTCTTCCTCTTTTGTGTCGTTGACAATATTGAAATTTCATGTAAGTTGACATTCTTTATTTTTGCATTTTTGCCACCACCAGCGGCAGCAGCAGCACCAGCAGCCATTACCATTCTTTCGTTCCTTTGTACTCGCTCGAAACTAATAACTTCACCACTGGCCATCGTGAGAAGTTTTCGGATATCGCCGACGAAGCACAAAAAGAAGAGACCGTGAAAGGAAGCTTAAGAAAATCAAATCCCCCGTGAATGGCATGGAGTGAAAGCCTCTGGCATTAAAAGCACTGCAATTATGGAGGCTAATTTCAGGCAGCGGGCGGAGCGGCATTTGTGCGAACATAAAGAAAGTGCAAAGGGAAAACTTCTTTCTTTCTGTATAAAAGAGATAATGTAGAGCATGAAATTTAAAAATGACAGCGACTGTTCACATAAGCATTTCGTACGTCATTGTAATGGGAGCATTTGTATGCACACACGCACGCACACACTCATACATACACAATAATCATGTCGAGGAAAAAGAATTTTCCTACAATTTGTCCAAAGGCAAAGAATTGGAACTAAAAGCCTATTATGTCAAACACAATAATCAACAACAAAGCAGCACACACAAAATGAAAAGAACCTCTGGAGTTGATGTCGTCGCTAGCTACAGCAACAAAAAAGGGGAAAAAAGAAGAAGAAGGGATTCCAAATGACGAAATGTCGCCGAGTGGCGTTGTTGTTGTGTTGCTCGGAATACAGGATTGAAAGGATTTCCATCCACACAATGGAGAATGCGGAGCTGTGCCCATTTACGTCGCCATCAGTCTCCGTCCCCTGCTTTCCCGTGGAAGAAAAAAGATGCGAACAAAAACGCGAGCGCATACGCCATTTAGGAATTTTTCCAATTTCGTCCACAAACTCAGAGCCAAGTTGCCTTCTCTTCCACAATAATCTTGTCGCGGCACCGTCCCACTCTTCGCTTCTCGCTGCTGCTCGACTTGAGAAAATTGCAATTCCATTAGACGATACTTTTGGGGTCGCACGGGTTCAACAGCGGCAGATACTCGTCCTTTGCGATTTCTTTGAGGAAATGTGTATTTGTCTGTGTAAAAATCTTGCAACGAACACAAAAACACGAAACGCCATTTACATGGCATTCCATTGCTGTCAAATGTTCAACCCCCGACTTGAACTTTTTGTTGTTTGCTGCGGCAGGAAACGCGTGTTGCTTCTGGTACTTCTAGAGGATCAAGTGCATTGCTGACAACTAGAAAATAGGCTTCATTTTCAGGAATTCTTCGTCGTACTCGTTTTTTACCTCTTGCGCCACTTTTTTGGTGTATATTATTAGAAAGAAAAGGCTGCAGGAGGAGTACGGCCCATTGTGGTGTTAAATGCGTTCACGTTGCAATGAATGCAAAACTAAAATTGCTTGTAAATGTGCAAAGAAACGTCAAAATGTGAGCTCAACTATTTGCAAGAGGCTGGTGAAATTCCTTTTCAAAATAACAAAAATCGAAAGAAATGCACTGAGAAGAGCTGGGGAAAAATAGTACAAATTGTGAAAGTGAATTGTGCTTCATTTTAGATCCATAGCTTTTTTGTTTTGGAAAATGCTAGAATGACTAAAATGGTTTTTATTGGATTCGTACGAGGAATGTCTGTGAATGCGAAAGGCTTCAAAATGCACCTTTCAATCATTCAACAAAATAGAATTCGGAGTCCCTTTTAATTTTTGGAGCTCCACCCTGAACCATTGTGAAGATAACGCACCGAACAAAAGCCTTCCCCCGACTGCGTGCAACGTGAAGAGCTCAACCAGACTCATTGCAAAATCACCACCATTGACACCGGTACCCGGAGATGGTATCATCTTTCACAAACACAGACTCCAACATGAAAATACTTCGAAGCAAGCGGAAAATAGAACAGAAATCGCATGCCGAAACCCTGGCCTAAGGACCTGCAGCAGCGGCAGTTGTACTCCCATCACGGCACTCCAAAGCCGATTCCATTGATATGCCAAGTTGAAAAAATTAAAATGAAAGCAACAAATTTGGAAATGCGAAAAGGAGAATAGAAGACGAAGAAGAGGAGTAGGGAAACAAAAAACAGTACACGTGTTGTTGATTTGTATGCGCGCCTACTGCATCGGGGAAACTTCACTCGCCAACACACAGCTCGGCTGAAGCACCGAGTGGGAAGCAATTAGAATTTACGCAGAAGGAAGTTGGTATTTTGCAAGCCAACATTGGAGCTGAAAGAGCCAACTGCCAAAATATCAATCTTCTGTTTGTTTGTGGGATTGTTTGAGTGTACCCGCGGCACGGCTAAATGGATGAACCGAAACTTTTGGAATACATTGTGTGGGTACTTGAACTTGCAAAAGGATATATAAGGGAGGCTCACTGACTATGGTAAATATGGCCATGATCACTGTCATGCCCACAAATACTGAATAAAGAATAAAGAGGGGTGCAATCGATATCGAACGAACGCGATAGTCTCATCATATCGATAGTCCAAGCATCGAATACCCGATTGCACCCCAGGTCCGGACCGACTTCGCTGTCGTGTTAAATTCAGTATTGGGAGATGTACGGGATAACACTGGCGATAGCAATGTTGTTCAGTCTACTAAATTAAGGATCCTTATGAACAAGACATTTCCTACCCGGTCTGGCCGCCGCTGTAGTAGTCTCAGACAAACATCACTGTGCAATTGTGGAAAAGAACTAGGCGCTCCAGCGCCGCCGAGTGGGAGGAAAAACGACTCTGTAAAACACTTTTCAATTCGCATTCACTTTAGGCTTTTGAATTGTGAAAAGGATGTGTGTCGGCTGCAGCGGCAGCAGAAAAAACTGAGATTATCATGACGGTTGCACTTCGGTGCGGCGAACTAGAGGGGTAGATTGTCAATGACAGTACTGTGCTGCACTCACCAACTACACACGGCTATACAAAAAGCCAGAAAAGGGCACAGCAAACGAAAGCGCATCACAGAATTGACATGACGTGGCTCAAAAATGTGTCTGATGTGTGCTTGCTCAGTTTTTTTTGTTATTCTTTATATTCTCTGTTTTATGTTTTTTGCACTCCTTCACTGTTAATCGCTGAGATTTGTAAGCAATATAAATACTGAAATGGCAGAAATGCTGAACGGAAAATAGAGCACACAGAGGAAATAATGTGCGGTGCGAACAGTGCGATAAATGAAAACCTGATTGTGAGCAGCGGCAACAGAGTTGGCAGTGGCAGTAAAAGCTGAAAAATGGTGCACAAATTGGAACATCGCAGGCGACGTGCGACAAGCGAATGGACGGGCGAATGGTCGTGGGATTTAGTCAATATGTAATGGGTATATAAGTTGAACTAGTTTCATTCGGTGTTGAGGGAGGGAATGTCCTTAATTGCAGTAACTTGGCGGCCGTAAGTATTATTTCAGGGTATGGTCCATATAATGACAACTAGTGTGTTTCTTTGTTCGATTGTATCTCATGCTTCTTCTTGTGTGTGATTCAAGACAAAAGAGAAGACCGTTTTTTGGAGTGACTAGTGGATATCCTACATATTCATTGAAAGATGTACTTACAAATTGAAATGCACATCGGCCATATTGGGCCGATATCTGATCGCCTCCAGCAGAACTTCTTTGGCTTCATCGTAGCGCGCCTGCGAACTAAGGACACTTCCAAGGTTGCCAAGAGCTGCCAAAGAGTCAGAATATAATGAAATGTTAGACTTTACTTTCGTACCGCTAGTGATGAAGCGATGTGGCCACACTCACCTTTTGGTGGATTCACCTGCACGGCGCTGCGATATAAGCTCTCCTCGTCCCGCCAGTCGAGATTGCGACGCACAGTACGCGCACTCATCATACTCAGCACCACGCTCATGCTCAATATAAATGCAATTTTGCGCCGACGTGCACTTGGCGTCTTCAGTGGCTCTATTAGCTTGGCAATACCAAAGCCCACGAGCAGACAGTAGCCAACACTAGGCAAGTACAGGAGACGCTCGGCCACCACAAAGCCAACGTAGAAAAACAAATTTGTGGCGGGCAGGAACGGAAGTGTCAGAAAGGCAATTGCCATCAGCAGGACACACGCATTGGCCGAGCGTGGCGATATATGCGACAGCAGATAATAGCGACTCCCATTACTGCTGTGCAAATGATGCGCCTCTGAGCCAGCGTTATTGCTGTGCGTCGATGAAGTCGACGAGAGTGAACTGCAACTGGAACTGGAGCTGGAGCTGCCTGAGCTTTTGTTGCTAGCTGTGGTACTGTTGCTGCAACTGCTGCTACTGCGCGAGCTGCGGGGCGTCACCGATGCGATGGCTTTGTGCAGCGCCAACGTAAGAAGATGTGGAGCACCACTGGAAGACAATAACTGATGGCAGCAGCAGTCGCTGAAGACGTTCGTGCTGATCGACAGGACATTGTTGTTGTTGTTGAGCGTACGACACGACGTTGTGTGATGGCCAGAGCTTAAGTCATGCTTGCAATCGCGGCAAACGCAGCTGAGATGTGGCGAAATTTGCATCTTCTGCTTAGAGACAATGGGAAGCGGGGCGTTGCGCGTGGCATAAGGCAAATGCGTTGTGGTAATTGTGGGAGCAGCATTGAGCGACGTATAAGTTGTCGTCGTCGTGTCATTCCCACTTGAGGGCCGGTGTTGCAGTGCATACTTCTTTTTCGTACGCGATTTGCGGTGCGTGTGGTGGTGGTGGAAGTGATATTGTGAAGCTTCACTAGCACTTCCTTTCTGCTTTAGCAGCCGGTCGTTGCGACGTTTTAGCAGCACCTTGCAACTGCCCCATGACACAGTAACGAGAGCACCGTAGAAGCATAAGCTGAGCACATTGCGTTGATCCCAAATCGAAGCGACACGCGGTATGGCATCCATGCCCCAATCGAAGCTCAATACTTGCGGACACACCAGCAATTTGAAATTGAAAACGGGCAAGTAGAGGAATGTTAGGAAGCGCGTCCATAGCGAGTTGGTTTTCGCAATGGGATTGTCGGCCGTGGAGAAGGCAGCCTGCGGGCGCGGCAGCACTAGCAGTCGACAGTAGATGGTGCATACCAAAGCAGCGGCCAGAATGCAAAGCGATCGCTTGCGGTGCTGAAATGACAAAATTTCGAAATAATCATTTTATAGGGTCTCATAAACATATCTTTCCCAAGCCACAGCCACGCACTAGCTTTAATAAATTGTACCCTTCAGGAGCCCATTGGCAACTGGAATGGGATACATGTTAGTATGTATTTTTATTCAAAAATATTTCACTGCTTAAAAATCCATCCCATTCCAGTCGTTGTTCAATGAGGTAAAACTCTGAGGCAGTGTAATTAGTAAGGTGATGTACTCACTTTGTCACTGAAGCCACACCAACCGCGTATTGCATCGAAGAGGCCACAAACAAACAGGGCTGTTATCGCTGTTTCTTTGAATAGTAAAGCCACCAGCGACATCAGCATGGTCAGGGCGAGTGCCAGCCACTGCCTTTGATCGCCGCGTTCGCGCCACACAATGTGTCGCATATACGTGAGATACGTCAGTAGGTAAAATATGCATGCCGCGAGGTCAGCGCGTCCCACAATGCCGGCCACAGCTTCCGTGTGTATGGGATGGGCGGCGAATAGTGCTCCCGTCGCCACCACACCCCACATGGAGGAGAGAAAATGTCGCGCCAACTTCACGACCAAGCCCGTCGCCAGGCAATGCATCAAATTGTTGATCAGATGAAAGCCCCACGGCGTATAGCCGCCCAGCAGGAAATTTAACCGGAAACTGAGTACGCACAGCGGCCGATAGGAGCCGTGTGACCCCAAATCGGTGAGCGGCGTACCCCAGTAGTCGTTGGTGAAGGCATTCTGCCAGGGCGCACTGCCCGACACGTCTGCGTTGGCCAAGATGGCGCGTCTGCAATAAAGAAATGAAGCGATATGAAAGAGAAGAAGAAGAAGAAGACTTGGAAAAGATAAATATCTCAAGTGCGAGATGTCACGCTAATTAGCGAACAAAAAACACAACCTGTTGTCCAAACAGTGGCAAGACTCCTTACCTGATTGTGTGTGAGTGCGTGTATGTGTGTGTGTGTGCCAAGAGTACCTACAAGTTTTTGTGCTGTGTCGACCTCTCCCCCCACCGGAAGGCCAAGTGCCATATTAATTAAAATGATTAAGTACTGTTTTCGCTTGTGACCAAATTAATTTGCTTTCACGGCCGGTAACTGTAAACGACAGCAGTTTACGTAAATTGCAAAAGGAAACACGAAACTTCTAAGCGAATTGCCAGAACTCGGAGAAGACTTGTGCTTGGGCCAATATCGGTCTCGCAACTTAGGTACATACACATTTCCTATCTACTGTACCTCCATTTCACTGTCCGTCGGTCCGTCGGTACGTCTGTCCGACCCTCCGCATTCACAGTCGTCGTCTACTCGCATAAATTTCGCCGACACACAATATGCCTGCGTTGATTAATTGTCGATTTGTACGCGCCACACAGCCACCCATACACTCGCTTAGGAGCTCACACACACACACACACTCACACTCGCACACACACTCTGAGAACTTAAGTAGCTGTTCAGGATATGTTGGATATTCTTGGAGCTGTTGTTGTTGTTGTTGTTGTTGTTCTTGAGGTTGTTCAACATCAATGCTCAGGTTACTATAAGCGTAATGCTCCTCGGAGGGTGTCAAAACAGCGCGTCTTAATTAAATATGCTCCCACAAAAGAGGGAAATAGTTCGAGTGCATGTGCATCTGGTGTCTTGCGGTGAATTCCAAAGGACATATCACTTTAATTGTTGTTCAATTTAAAATGGTTTGTGATTGTAATATTGGGATAAACAGGCGCTTATGGGACGATATCCGTTGATCGCTATGCCGCTTACGCAGTTTAGAGAAGGCCCGAAGAAATTATGGATATTCCGTGAGTGAGTTTGGAGTTGCTGAGACTTGCAGTCGGAAAGGTACTGAATTTATTGCCATGTCATTTTATCAGAAAGACACATAGGCACTTGACCGAAGTGTGGGCAAATGGGTTCTGCTGCCATCATTTTATTTCGTCCCGTTCACTCGAACATCGTAAAATTCAACGTTACCACCATTTAAGCTGATTTATATGTTACTTGAACATCAATTTCGTCTGTGTTTTTATTAATTTTACGTTTCGCTTTTTAGCCTTGCCATAATAATGCGATTGATCCCTTTTTCTTGTGCGTATTTTGTGTTGAGTTTGCTGCCTTTAACATTTACTTTTTTATCCTCTATTTTATTTCAGTGTGGCGACGACCCTCGCGGCTAATGCGATCCGACGAAAGCAACATGAACTGATTTAGGGTGTGTGTGTGTAGCAGTACGCTGCCATGCCAACCTTATAATGAGGGCCATAAAATAAAACAGTTGCGCCAGAGCTGGCCAGGACAGGATAAAGCAGGACACATTCGCCTTCGTGCTCTGAGCAGTAAGATGTATGCGGTTTATTAACCAAGGCAACAAATTTTTCTAAAGTCCCACATTTGTTATGGCACACTTTGACGTGATTTAAGTTTTATAGCACAAAAATAAGAGGGCGGACCCACCGACCGACCGACCGACCGACCTTTTCTTATGACATCACATAAAACATATACGAGATGACTTAACTTAAATAATAGGAGAATTGATTTTTTATGCACTCAACCTCCAGATAAATGGGGTGTTTGGTTTAACAAACCATCCCAACAGTGGGGATGGCAAAAGCACCCATTGACAGATCTGAAAATTAGCAAGGAAGAAAAACCAAACGTACTGAAATATTGATGAAAGATTGAACGGGGTAGGACTTGAAAGTGGACACTTGTCTTGGGTTCTGTAATGTGAAGTACTTAGGAACTGGGAAGATACAAACATTGCAAACCATTGGGCCAATATTGTGAGCATAATACACAATTCCTTCAAACAGTTCTCTCTGTGTACTATATTCCTCTCTCTGTGTATTTAACATTCCTCTGAGATACCTACTGATCTTCAAATACTAACAAAGTATTTTATCTGAGTCAATTTTATTGTCCGACACATTTCACAAGATTTGCTGGTTTTTATCTAGTCGAAGTGTATCTTTGTTGAATGTGGATGCCATGACAATCATGGCATAGTACGAATCACTGTCTTTTCCGGATTCCTACATTAATCTTGAGGAGGGCCGCTCATTTTCAACAGGTGCGGTGGCCGTGAAACGGAATTGAGAATAATGACACAAAATCGTCTTTGACGCATTCGGCTTTTGTATGATTCCTTTTCCTATTTAGGTTTGTTCTTAAATATAAAACGAAAGCGACTTTTCATCATTCTAATAAATCATAACACCCTGTTGCTGGCAGGCACTGCGTAATGGCAGGCAGCCATGACAATAAAGCCGATTTCAGACTCTTCGTTGCTTTAGAAATTGGAACGCTAAACACCCTAACTTCATAAAGCGAAAAATGGCAAAAGCGCATTGATTTTTGCGATTGATTTGGTTTGAGAATGAGGACCCAACCAACGTGATTAAACGTGCGGCTGTGAGATTCACATGAGTTTGGAAGAGTTTTGAAGTAAATGCCATGCTAATTTATCATCATCATCATCATTGGATCCTTGGCCATAGAGCTCCCCGAGGAACATTTCCACCTCGTACGGTTTTTCGCCATATTTTTTATTTCGCTTCATGATTTGCCAGAGTCTTCAATTCCCAAAAATTGCTATAGAATAATGAGAAATAGTGGAAATGGGGAGATGGTGAAAATGAAATTATCAGAACAAGTCCTCAGTATTATGTTGAAGGCACACTCCTCCACTTCAGTGTTTTGGCAAAATGAAATTTTGAAATTGTTTATAATTGTTGTAATTAGTTGAAGGGGAAGGCCTTGACGATGGGAGAAGAAAGTAGCAGAAAACTCTAAAGTGCGTAACTTTGCCTCGAAATGTGAAAACATTTCCCCATCCACGGCATTAAGTTAATTTTATGGCAGGAACATTTTTCGAAATGAAATTTGAAATTTGCCAAATTTGGCATTTATTTTATTTATTTGACACGAGTCTGAAGTCGACTGAAGCCACATCGGCGTTGGCGTCGTCGTAGCGGGCGATCGACCCAGTCGGAGTGGTAAAGGGTCGTAAACCGCACTTGAGACTTGCGGTAGATGTGTGTGGCGAACATTTGTGAATGTGTATGTATATGTGCGTGACTGTGATAAGTGATAAAGAAGTAATACTGAGCAACGAAAAATGAAATGGAAGGATTTGTGGCTGTTGAGGTTCAAGTGTGCGGCATTCAATTTCACCGCAATTCAGAATGCTCCAAATTCTCAAATAAATTGTCAAAATATAAGGAATTGCTTCAAGGGCTTGTCAAATGGAAAACTTTTTTTTTTCATGATCCACATTTTGTTAAGACTGTGTATGACAAACGCAATGTCAAAGTCTAAATTATGTTTATTAGGACGCGTACATATGTAAGATTTGTCAAAAAATATCGCGAGCTATGCTAGAGTAAAAATCGCCAATTGTCTGTTCAGTGACTTTAATGAGCTACTAGAAGCGTACACAGTTTGGTTTTTCTCCCTTCTGTACAGATTTTGTTCCAGAGATGAGACCTTTTCGAAATATAACTTCGCACACTGAACCTACACCCACAGTGAATAGTGTATATTCTTTGGAATCACTTGCTCGACCATTGCCTCAGAAATGATGTATTGTTTCCATCATTTATTCATAAACACTGTGTTTACCTACTAAAGTGTCCGGGTTACCAAGGCATGGTAAACTATGAAAAAAAGGCAAAAGTAGCCAGAAAAATGATCTAAAAAAAATATTGACCATTTCAGCAGGCACTCTCGAACAACAACATGCGAAGCAATACAACAGCACCAGCAAAGCAAAGCAAACAATTCCTTATCGTATTTCACACCAATGCATTCGAACAGGTATTCGGCGCTGGTGTGAGTGCCTTCGTAAAGATTATTGTCTCTCCCTGAACTCCACGCCACTTCATTCCCTTAGCCTTCCCACTAGACTTCATGGGACTCATGTTTCCTGTTTGCTGTACGCTTCATTTCAATCGATTTGCGGCAACAACAAAAATGTTGTGAAAATATTTCACTAAATTGTGTTGCATACTTGGGGGCGTTTGTGCTGAGGTTTATACTTTTGTTGTTGTCGTTTGTGCTGCTCTTGTTGCCGTTGCCGTTGCTGTTGCTGTTGATGTTGCTTCTACTCAATTTCCACTTTTCTTGCGCTTTGCCTTGCGGCTGTGTGTAGTACACCAAAGCAGAGCGTCATCATCACCATCATCATCATTTCCGCTTTTGTGCATTATCACCAACACTAACAAGCGCACAACGACAACGACAACAGCCAAAACAACAAGAACAAGGACATCAACAAAGCAGTTGGATAGTATACAAGCGCTCGCGTTATCGGTAACTTTGCAGCCACAGCGAGCTCCACTGTTCACCCCGTTGCCATTCCCCGTTTCCACATTTGTTGGCTTTTGTAGGAGACAATATATCATGGCATCGCCTGGCCTGGGATGGCATAGAATCGCAACGCATTCCACAGCCCACACATATATACACATAGAAGGTCCCTTGTATTTGTTTTTCCAGCCACTGTGGGTGAATGAATGAATGAATGAATGGGTGGCTGGCTGGCTGGCTGGCAGGCTGGCTGGCTACAGAAACAGTGAACTTTGCCTTGGGTAGAATTTCGATTTCATTCATTTTTGCATGGCGGTGGAGAAATTCCACGACAGGATCAAGGCACGCTTCCGCCAGTGACTGCCTGCCTGGAGGCGTTGTGTTGCGTTCCTTTGCATAGCTTTGCATTTCTCGTTCATTCAAATGCCGAACGTTTTTCATTGCGCCATCTAGAAGGCAAGCGCTGGGAAAGTACACTTTCAGTGTTATGAATTCGTTACTGTACCTATGCATGGGGCATACATGTGCACTGGAGTAGAAATGCCTTGTAAATTTGCTATTTTTTCCATACCAGTTCAAATATCACGGCGAAAATCGCTAATTTGATTGCACGAAACTATCATTCAAATAGTGCTGCCATATCAAATTGAAAATTTGTACTTTCAATCCCTTGAATCGGACCCGAGTTGCACACAGAAAAAAATATTCGCTAAAATTTACCGAAAAAGTGGTTAACGTACAGAATTTCTTGTAGGTTCTTTTACCGCAATAGTTGCTTAAATTGGTATTTGTTCACCAACTTGTGCAATTTAGCATTCGCGCATCTCCAGTTGAATCGTTGTGAGTCAAAGAAAGCAGAATTCTACATCGTGCTATGATAGTTTGTTAGGTGTTTCATTTAAATCGGTCAAGTATTTCTTGAGTTACAAGGGAACAAACATACACACACACACACATACATACTCACGAATGGTTTTCTATAATGGGAAAGATGATTTTCATTTGCTCCGTTATATAAGTATTTACCTAAGTCGATACTTAAAGAAGTATTTGCAGTTGGCTACTTTACCCCACTCAGTGTTCCTTACGATAAATTAAAAGCTGGAAGGAATGGCATTCGAATTCCTGTAACTTTTCCTTACATTTCGAAACATTTCTTTTAGTTTCCCCCCCCCAAAAAGGTTAGATCTTGCTTAGTACACTTCCGCTACGAACTGTGTAAAACTTAAGTTTTCCTTTTCCGTTTCCTTATACTATTTATTATTGTCTTAAAGTTTTGTCTTTTCGAAACAGAGAAATTATGAGCACTACAATCGCCATTATTTCCATTCCCCCTCAAGAGTTTTTGTACGTATATCGGCAACTACGGAGTTCGTTCGTCCGCCCACTCGTCCGCCCGCTGGGGAAATTCCTGGTCGCTGTACATGACTGATAATATTTATGGGCAATTCGTTTCGTGTGTCGCATTACAATTCAGCTCAGGTAAACAGTGAACTGTGCTGCGCCGTGGAGGGGCGTGCTCCTCGTCGTGGTGGTCGAGAGGGCGGCTGGCGAAGGTGGTTTCGAACGGGATCACCAACTCCCCAGTGACCTCTGAAGTTCCGCAATTGTGTTATGGTTTTCCTTTTGTTTTTCGTATCGTATCTCAAACAAAGGCCGTTTTTGACAATAGCTATGGTCACTTGGATTTCCGAAACTGCCTTTGCCGGAATATATACTGCCTGCAGCCCCCCAAACAAAATCGCTGTAAGCCCGATTCTGTTTGTGTGAGTTTTCTGTTATTCTTATTTTTTGGTAGTGCACGGGAACTGCATTTGAGTTGAATGAATAATAATAGAAAATCAATGGGAGTATACAAAAACAAAAGCAGGTTTAGTTGTAGAGCTGGTCAGTTTCTGCTTCTGTGTGTGTGCCATTCTTTTGGGTAAAAACACTAGAAAATTAAGTTAGCAGAAGCCAAAAAACAAGTTTTGCATGTTTGGTGGAGGATAAAATATGCAATTATCTTTTGTTATAATTTTCTTTTTTGTTTGGAATTGATTTATAAAATGGACCCATTTTTTATCTATGAGCTATCCAACGCCACGTTGAGCTACACCACATTCGAAAACATTATACTACGCATCACATTCCGAAATTTGCAATTTCAATTGTGTTTACTCGGCTTCTAATATCCTTGAAACAACGCAAATTCCTTGTATGAATCAAATTATCTTTTACTGTTTTTTTTCTGGCCAGGTACATATGCATACATTTCTAAATGAAATAATTTTATTTGGCTGAATGTGTATTTCATACTCTAATACCCTTGTCAAGGGTGTATGTGTGTGTCATGTGGAATTTTAATAAATATATGGCCGTGTGCTCACCTGTCATCGTAAACGAATCCCGAATTTAATGTGTTCAAATATAAAACAAAAGCCAAAGCGCAGCAACCCAAACTCGCGTAGTCCATGCTGAAAAGAGATGAGAGGATATGGAAGCCGATTAGTTGATATTAATAGAATTTAATACGCTTTTAATGAGTTTTCGGATACAATTTATAATCAAATATTTAGTTGAATTTAATTGAATTGAAATGAAATGTGATTTGAAACAATGATAAATATTCAATACATTCTGTTTGGCATACATTTGGCCTTCAAATGTTCGATACTATCTCCCAAATGTTGAATTAGGTGTACAATTTAGCAACAGCATAGAATTTATTATAAATGTTATCACATCAACATTTCAAATGCACTCATCTAAGGATACAAATTGATGAACAAAATGTTCACATATGCACCACCGTGTCAGTTGATCTGTATGTCCGTCTTCTTTATTGGCAAATACGATGGCAGGAGCTTGGATGTGTCTTTCTTAAAAAATGACCTCTTCCAATGAAATAAAAATAACACTCTAATGTACATGCAATATTTCAAAAATGACGTTTTTTTATTATTGTTTTGATCAAGTGTTTAAATTTACATTCAAGTGATTGCAACACGACCTAAGTGCGCACATTTTCACTACGAAGTTTGTACGAGTTGAGAGAAAGCCTCATAATTGCTGCCATTCTCCTATATTCCAAAAGTCGTAAAAGTACTCGCATTACATTTTTGCCCAAATACCGACTACAATGAATTCAAAATGTTTGACTTCGAATCAGCAAAGTTTTCATCGCTGCAATATAAACTTGCACACTAAATTCTGGAGAGGAATTCAGAGAGCGAATTGAAATAAAAATGTCGTCGTCGTTGTTGTTGTTGCTGTTGTTGGTTTTGCTGCTTCCATTTAAATATTGCAAAATGCAAATAAACAAATGTGTGGGGCGAAAGGAGTATTGCTTCATTCATTTGACGATTGCCGTCTGTCTACTTGCCAGTCGGTGTGCCCGTGCGCCTGCCTGTCTGTCCGCTCATGAAACTGGCGGGCATGAAATTTCGTTAAACAATTGCGAAATTAAGCAGCAACCGGAGCGCTTTCCGACACTTTTGACAGGCCGGGGCGCAACGCTGCCTAAGCTGGCGTTGGAAGTGCTGACGTATTTGCAGGGTGGACGGCCAGTGGTTGTATATATTTGGGTGAGAATAATGTGGGTCGAGTCAATTTGCAAAATTTTAAATTTCCACTGTCGTGGCACTTGTGTCTGCCTACGACTCAGTACTTCTGGAGCTATTCCGAATGTTAGCTAGTTATGCAATCCTTGGCCGTCGAAATTGAATACGTTCGTAATGATGTACGAATGTACTATATGCGCCTATACAGAGCCCACTACTCCACATTTGCCAGTTAACTGGAGCCAATGCAAAAGTAAGTTGAACGCAGCAACCTTGACAGTTAGTTCGTTGCATCGAAATGTGGAATTTTCCATTTACATTTTGATTGATTTGTACTAAAAGGTTTGTGCTTTAGGACGCATGCATGAGCATGTGTACGTGCGATGGCATGAAGGAGAATCCTTAAGGCGTTCATGCAACCCGTACCGTCGGTGTGTTATGCTTTCTCCACTCTCCCTTCAAGAGTGTGCGTATTATTTGGAAAATGGAGTGAAGCATACTCCTGCTAGTCCTTCATAATGCGAAATGTTCCTCGTTGATTTTTGAGTTGCCGCTCAAGTTTTGAAAGAAAAATTCAGTTTGGCATAAGGAATTTTTGCCATGCAATTTCTCTTCCGGCTCCACATTTTGGCAGTATTAAATGAAAGACGAACGCAACGGGATGGCTACGAAATTTTCGAACGAAAGCGCTGTCAAGGCAATATTGACGGAACTACTCCGTTCGAGAGTGAAGCGCCTGGCGAAAGTATGCTAAGAAATTTAATTTTGCCATCGCATTTTTTTTGTGCGCTCCATCAAGTTTGAGTTCGAAATATTTCCATGCCATTCTTTGTGAGCTTAAAGTTGGAAATATGTTGCATAAATTATTGAGTTGGTATTTCATTTTTCATGAAGTACAGTAATTAAATTGCGTTTGAAATTATTTCGCATAAAAATTCCTCTTATTCCTCTTATTCTCCTTTATGCAGTGGGGGTACAAAAATCTCTAACATTTTGCGACACAAAAGAATATTACGACTCACTGCGATTCCATTATCTCGGCCATTCCATTTTCGAAACCCGTTCCACTTGCTGCAAAAGCAGCAAAAGCGACTAAAGTTAATTGTCCATTTTAAAAAAGGAAACAAACTACAAAAAGAAGCGCCTTTCGGCACCGACTAACGGCGAATAGAGCTGCAATCTAAACCATTGAACAAATGTTTACTACCAACTACAAAAGCATTTGCCATATATGTGCATGTGGCGTGTACATGTACTCGCAGAGAGTCATGTACACCGGTACATCAAGGACCGTTGCCCGGTGATGATCATGCATAAAAATGGCGACCGGAAGTTTGGCGTGCATGAGAGTTTCATTTGTATTGGCCACAGACATGTTAAGTTTTTTCGGTTGCTGTTGCTGTTGTTGAGTTTGTTGTTGTCGATGAAATGTCGTTATTGTTGGCTGCATTTAGATTCGAGTTGCAAATGGATGGGTCCAAAGGGTCACTCACTGCCATCAGCATCAGCATCAGCATCATCAACGTCAGCATCATCGCGAACAAAAGCAACCACAGCGCACCATCACCATCAGTGCACCATCACAAGTAATGAGCGGCCTCAAAACGAAAATGTTTATCTCGCTCATACGAGACAACATCCGCTACTGCTCTCGTTGGCGTTGCTGCCCGCATTAATTCGCATCGGCTGCAGACAATGGCAACGTACAATTGTCGAGAGTTCCATCGTAGCATCGCCATCATCATTACCAGGACAACCGACTGTGGCCTTTGGTGCCGTTGCTGCAGTTGCTGTTTGGTGCTTTTTCTCGGAAAAGTCAGGTCGTCGTGAGTGGTTATGTGTGAGTGTATGTTGCTACTGCCGCCGCTTTTGTTGCAAACATTCCGTTTACCGCTTCGCCACGCGCACTTGAAAGGACATTAACTTTTCAGTTATCCTAGCTGGTGACTGGCTCGACCGCATGGTTGATGTTGCTGTTCTGGCTTTTGTTGGTTTTGGTAGTGATATGAGATGGCCAGGGCCGTTATTATTTTGTGATTCCTCGCTTTGTTGTTGCAGAACTGAAATACTGCTAGCCAGCAGCAGCGTCGTTTTTCTATAGATTTTAGCATTTCGAACAAAATCAGTTCCTTCTCTATTCAGATACACATCCTTGCCATGGTTTAGAACTTAGAAACGAAATGGGTATTTGGATAAAGCGAGAGTGGTTTGAAGTTAACAGAAGAGATACCTTGATGATGCCCGTGCTACTCTGTTTTATTCAGTGAAAGTAGAAAGTTAAACGAATACGCCAATACTATGAAGAGCTTTAAAGAATATTTTCCCCAATTTACAAATCGATATCACCCTTGGCCCTGCCGTACTGACAAGGGATTTCCTTGTTCTTCATTTGACTTCACACACATAAAAGAATTTTTCATAAATTAGCACATACGAACAATACCACAAAAGGAATGAGTGCCTGCCAAGGGATAATACACGCTCACCCCGACGTATACCAACTTCCAATAGCGCGGTGTACGCAATGCAACGTAATCACAGCCAGTAGCTCTATGCTCAACTTTAACAACAACTCGCATACAGCTTATCCACAAACACACACACCCACACACAAATACACACTCATAGACTAACAGTCAAACTACGCCCATGGCTAGACTATCGAGTCTATGTTGTGGGTGGCATTGAAAATTAGTAGGAGAGCAACATTTTCGACAGAGCAGTAAATTGCTTTGCTTTCAGCACTCATTTGCTACCCGAAATTGGATTTCTAATGAGCCATAATAATAATATTGAACCGTACTTGGTCTGTGCTTATATACAAACATAGAAAGCAAAAAATAAATACCGGCTGAGAGAAAAGAAACCTCTATGGAAGAAAATGCGGTGATTGATTATCTCGCATAGATAGCGAATATTTGTATGCTGTTGATATTACGTTCGTAGCTGCACAGAGCCTTCCAGCTACCACATATCACCCACATAATGTCTTCATTTATGTGTCTCTAGTGGGCCATAGCCCCACTAAAAATACGGCAAGCGGCGTATAGAAATCCTATCATAATTGTCAATAAAGCATAAAATAAATAGTGAACGCTTATTGGTGATTCGTACACTCGTCTTTGTTCGTGTCTATGGCGAGTATATCCTCGCCTAAATAGTTCGCTAATGCCTTTCGCCCTAAGCACTCTCGCTGCGCATAAATCCATAAATCATCTTTGTGTTTGTAATTATTTCCTTAACACTATTCGTAATGTTGAACGCCATTCAGAAAGCATTTCGGATCGCTATTCGTAGCCTCTGCTGGTGGGCACACACTCGAAGAAACATATTACTTGAAACGGTTAAATTAAGCAGTTCGTTCCTTCCAACATTTGAGAAAATTGGATTGTGTGTCTTAAGTTGGTGCAAATTAAAAAAATAAAAATGTTAAAATTCAATATTGAAAACCCCAAAAAAATCTACATTTTTATTTGTTTCCACTTTCCAAACATCCTGTTCAAAATTTAGTGTTTCAAATGCAGTTTCAGAATGAATCAATAACACTCTGCTCGAGTAAGCTGATTGCATGAGTCGCTTTTCACAAATTTTTGCTTGCTATGTATCTCTTTTGATGATTTGTATAGCCATTTAAAGGACAAACTGTGACCTTACCTAGAAATACGGCTAATGCCATTGGACTGTTCTGTTTCTCAACTGGCACAGTGTAATTTTTATGAAGTTCTACCAACTGGTTTTCTGCTGCTGTGAGCCTATAAGTATGCTGTACTCATTAGCATTTAAGCTACCACCTACAGCCATCACCCGAATAGTCTATGATTAGTGAGCTGGTGGTGGGGTGGTGGGGTGATGGGGTGTATGGGGGAAAATAATGAATTATAGGCTGACATTACTTTTTTTTGTTCGGCACTGCAAGCTGTTGGGCCAGGCCAATCGGTGTTTTCTTTGCTCGGGTTCAGGTGCCACTGACGGCTGTGCTCAATCCCCCGCAATTACTTTTGGCAGTGAAAAATATGAGCATTTATTAATTATAGTTTTTGTCTCACGCCGTTGTGTCATGCTTAATTACTTAATTTTGACTTTCGTTACCTTTATCGGGGTGAGGGTTCCAGATATATTTGCCATTGTGTGTGAGACAGAAATAATTGTGTGCCCCCATTTCATTCTGCACTCGTGTTTGGGCCAGTCTATCTATGGCTGTGTGTGTGCGTGTGATTGTGTACGCGAACGCTTAAATTAATTTTACGCTTTAACTTTCCGAATATTCTAGCCTCTGGAGAACTGCTCCAGTTCTAATTTGCACTTTGGTTGTGGTCTGTACGGCAGCGAGGCGGCAATTAATTTCGAATTTGAATACCCCGACGATAGTAGTTTGCGTATTCTATGTGGGACTTTTAGGCAGCAGCTGCGCCTATTAAGGTCATTGCTAATACGTACGTGTGGCTATAATGTGGAAACTATTATATAAAATGGAATATAATTATGGAAACTTTAATTTGAGCATTGGCGCAAATGTCTGTTCGGAATAGATTACCTCTCGTGTGAGCATCGGATTGCGGTTATCTATCCTCTTTAAAGTCAAGCACAAGGATATACTCCAGAAATAAGTAAGTATCATACGAAAGTTTGAAGAGGAAATCTGATTAAATAACTTTAATGTCGATTATTTGGAGCGTATTTTTTGCGAGTACTCACTTCGAAAGCCGCCAGCAAATATAATGAAATTCATCATCAACGCAATCACCATCAACATCCACACTTCAAGGACTTCTCTCTCTCCCAAAAGTCCCTGATAGAACTTCCGGCAATGATTTGTCTTTTGTACATTAGAGGAGGGGAAAAAATGAAATCATCAAATGAAAACGAAAAACCAACTGCAAACTCAATTGAACTTTTCGACAAAAAGCCAAAAAGAGAAAAAATGAAAGGAAAAATTTTCATCATTCAAAATAACTTTTCAAGCCTCGGGGTGCAATACAAAGCGTGGCAGCCACTACATCAACATTTTGTTGGTGGTACCACCGAAAGTAAAGTAGTCAGTGTAAGTAGAATATTGAAAAAAAACTTGGATGTGAAGTAAAGTGGGGAAACAAAAAAGAAAAAAATGCTGCAATGAGCACGAAAGTCAAACATTAATTTTTTCACAAGTCCACACAAAATGTGTTCTTGTTTTTTGTTAGTAGGAGCTACTATTTTTTACTTTTTAGTGCAGGAAAAGTTTTGCCAGTGCAAATAGCCTTGAGGTTACTTACGAAAACCCCAGTATTAAAATTAAATAGGTAAATTCAAAAAGGGCAGCATCCGGTGGACATTTGTGAGAGCAAATCTGCGAAAGTGGCGCTCTTCTGCATATTTGCATACTCGCATGTCAGTGTGCATGTATGCATTCGTATGTATTTGTTTGTTAGCTCTAGCTGTGGCCATGTCAGAACGCACATGAGTACTTCAGTGGCTTATACACACACCGATGGGCTGACTGACCAACTGACTGACTGTGGCTAACTACGTATTGGGTTAAGTCCAAATCAAATATAATTTTATGCAATAAAATGTTTATGTTCACAAACATAAAATGCAATTTGAGTGAGTGTGTGAGTAAGTGAGTGAGGCCGGTCCAAATATGTATGATAAATATTCAATGACTTGAAAGTGTCAATCATCGCGTATGAGTGATTTTATTTAGAAGAATTTTGTATACTAGACATTTTATGTATGCATGTATGCATGTATATATGAAGTCGATTTAAGTCTTACTCCATTCCAGTAAAAAAGATTTATGCGAACAAAATTTGTTCTGCTTTTATAAAGTGTAGCCTGAAATAAATAGCATCTACACTCAGTGCTCCACAACATCCGTCCCTGTTGTCGCAACACCTACTCTCAGTTGTCACAACACCAAAATATAAAACTAATGTAAATATATTGGTAGCAGTTCTAAAAGCTAATGTTGCGAGGTAAGAAAGTGATGCTGTGACAACAGAGAGCATACGTAGGCGACAGCAGTCTGCTGATGCTGTGTCAACCGAACTTATATGCTGCTTCAGCTGAAAGTAGATGTTCCAATAATAGCGGTAACATTCGGTCGGTCACAAATCTGTTGGCACAACCGATTTTGTTTTCTGGGTGCAATCATTTTTATATTTAATATCATTCAAATGAGATACTCTGACACCATTACGTGCCTGTTGAGGTTTAAATTAAAAAATTTTAAAACCTTCATCTCAAATGTGGACAATTCTTACTTATAATGCAAAAATAATTGTTTTCGTAAATGCCAACCCATTTATGCATGATTACGTCTGAGCAAATAACTTTTGACGGCAAAAGAGAAACCCACTAGATGCCGGAAATGATACCGCAAAACATACACACATGCCACAAAGCGCCCGGAATCAGCTTACGCGTGTTTGCTTTTTTGCGTGCGACCATAAGCGGCTGTATTAATGGCGTCTTCATTTGAATTTATGTTTTTGTGTTCACATCTTTCTTGATTTCTTTTATTCGTATTACAGGCATGGAAATGGATAAGAAAAATGAAAACATGTTACGAAATTATAATAATTCCTCTACGACCACTAAGGCGTATGAGTAATATTATCTGCACAAAAGTGTCCTAGGATCAAATATTAAAAATTGTCCTAAAAATTTTCGAAAAATGGCCGAAGAAAGTATCGTGCTAGTGTGTGCAGGGTATTTTCGCTTCGGCCAGACCGAAAAAAGTTGATCTTTCAATTAAAATGGTTCCCATGTCGTCCATTAGATACTAAAAGTGATAAATTTAAATTGTTCAATGTGTATACTGGAAATGTCCCACCACAACCATCCGGAAATTGAAACCAAATTCAGGCTGACATTCACTGGTGCGTTATGTGAATGTCACCGTGTACCATTAAGCGACATAAGAAAAAAACACAAAAAAGAATAAAAATAAAAAATAAAAATGCGCGGAAAAAACCAAATTAAAACGAAATTTATGTAGGTCAGTGCACAGGACATTGCCACAAAAAGGAGTGCGATTTCCGACCATTACACAATCCTCCCCTCTGCATTCGCAGTGAGCACTTATACCCGGCGGGACATGGTCAAGCGGCACCAGACACCTACGCAAACCCGCCCCTTCATCCTGTCGAAAAACCGAAAAGAAAAAACGACCAACCTAACGTAATTAAAGAAAACGACCCAAAACAAGAACAGCGAAAATTTGTAATTAGTTATAAATGACGAAATAAGGCAAGGTCCAATGCAGAATGGAAAGAAGTCACAGAAGAACGCGACGAAAATGACACAGAAATAACCAAAGCAGAGGTCCTGCAAACAAGAACCGCCCAACAGCATCACCCGTCCCCGCACTTGCCATCGCCGAGTGACACTAATTTCCTTGTTTTTTCTGCTGTTGTATGTCTCTCCCTAAATTCATTTATTTTTTCATTTCATTTCCTTTTGTTTTCCATTTTTTTTGGGTAATTTTTGCTGTTTTGCGGTGTTGTTGCCATTTGTGTCCTCGCAATTTTTAAGCTCTCATCTGAGCCTCCCACTACCCTCAACGTTTTTTTTTTTTTTATAAATATGCGAACGTAGCGCAAATTATTGTCATTAATCACGTGGCGTTTCCGTTTGCCTTGAATGGAGCGCTGATGCAGCCACAGCAGCAGCCGGAACAGAAGCAGCGGGAGACAGGATAATATCTTTCGCTGGCATGTCGCTCACTTTTCAAAGCCAGACACCGACGACGACGACGAATGTTGCCGTCGGTGAGCGCCTGTCATCTTTGATGTCAACATACGATTTGGACACTTTTGCGTGCTAGATAAGGTCGTGGGGGGAGGGGGTGGGGTGAGTGCCGGTTAGCGGTTTGTGTAATGTACTGAGGACGATAAAATTTTTAAATGAATACTATAAGCGCGTTGTAAGCGGAATGACTGACAGACAAACGAGTTCAGTTGAATTTAAAACAAATTGCTTGAATTGCGTTTTGAGTAAAATGGAAGCGAATCTATGGAAGCCAACGCCAGGATTTCAATTAAACCTTTTATTCATACATAAATCATAACATAGCTTACGTATGTAAGTATACGCGATTCTTAGCTTCCAACATCTATTCCAAAAACCTTCATGTAGCTACCTTTATTTTGACTTTTCCCATCAAAGCGAAATTATAGTAAAAAAAAATGGGCAAAAAAGACAAATGATATCATATTTTCTGTAGACAGAGTGACCTTATTCAACTTCCTGCCAAAAATTGCAAACTGTAGCGGAAATTCAAGCATTAAGGACACCATAAACTTTGCAGAACCCACACACCTTAAACCGGATACGGAAACATTATCCTCGAAATGCCAAAAACATAACAGAAACCCATTAAGACCATTTTTGTTACTGGGTCAGCACAGAGAACAAGCAACAACAACAACGACAATGTACACAAAACCAAACATGAGAAGGAACAAAAGCAGCTAAATCGAAAAAGCGGAAAAGCGTCAAAGAAAGCGGAAATCAACTTATGTCAACAGCTTAAAAGCCAAAAGTGGAGTAAGCCGAGGACACCGAGGACAAAATCGAAATAATGCAATCACCTTTGTGCAAAGAGACAGCACATAGTACAGCATTTATTTAACCATGCCCGATGACTAGCACGACTGGCGGCCAGGTGGTTAGAAGCACAAGCAAGGACAAGCCTTGCTAAGCACCACGACAGCAAAACCACACCAGCACCACCGAAAAATGTGCAACATTTCATTTCTATACCACTTATTTTTCGGTTGTTGCGAAAAAGTAAGTATGCAAAACTCTTCAGTCGGTCGCCATATGTGCGGTGTGTGTACCTCGAGGAAACTGTGCCAAAAACTTTATTCTTCATCCGTCCCAACAACACAACAAGAGCCACAACACAACACAACACAACACAACCGGAAATCAAAAGAGCGAGCGGAAAGACAACAGCTTAAAAAATAAAAGCTTTCGAAAGGCATTTCCAAAAAAGAAAGTATTTTGGCTTCGCCCGCCTTTGAACATTATTTTGGGATGACGATGACGACGCCGACGACGACGCCGACGACCAAGTTATGATAATGCTCCGAAACTAAACTCATTTAATTTTCGAAAATATTCTCAACGAGCAGCAGCAACAAGAACAGCACACCCGCAGTCGACAAAAGTGTTGCCACTCAGACGTTATTGTTCGCCGGCAAATACACCCGGGCCACGACTCATTTCGACCGCTTGTACCGGCGGTCACTGTCGGTGGCGCACCGAGCCTAGTTCTTTGGGGTATTGGCGAATTAAAAGGGCGGATTGTGTTTAACACACACCACATACACATTCAAGCACTCAGGCAGACTTTGGCAATTTTATGCTAATCACAAAAGTAAGTTTTGCAACAAAACACCACCGTCAACTACAACAACTACAACGACTGCTGCCACTGTGGGCAGAAACTTTTACATTCTCGTTGCTCGGAAAAATTGCCAACACACATTTCTGGTCCGTTCGAAATTGGCAAACGTAGTTTTTAAACTCGTTTCGTTGGTTCGCTCGTTCGCTCGGTCGGTCGCTTGCTCACAAGTTGCTGTCGAGGGTTTCACGCTGTAGCATAGTTGTAGGCGTTGCTGCCACTGCCACTGCCGCTGCAATGGTAGTGGCTGGATGGGATAAATATTAAACTTGTTAAGGGATTTGGGGTAGTTATGAAGCGGGCATTTCCGGTTTCTGAAAACATTTCAATATTATGCTTGATAAGTTTCTCAATTGTTGTGCAGTGAAAAGTTTTCGTTTTCGTTTTTGTTTTTGTTTTTTTTTTATTAGTTACAAGTGGAGTTTCGGTAATTTAATACGAGTAAAATTTGTACCCAAATCGAAAAATAAATTTAATGAAATTTTAATTTTATTTCGAGTTCCCTACAGAATGTTCCATAAATTGTTAATCGAATCGTTGGGAAATGTGCAAACTTCAATTTGAAAGCATTCAACAAGCGACATGGTAGTATTCCGTAATTCAATTCTTCCGAGTAAAGTGCAATCAGGTCGATGACGTGCTGCCATATTGCGAACTTCAATGGACTTCCGTTTAAATTCAACGCCAACTAAATTCAAATGTCAACTCTATGGTCTACGGCCTCTACTGCCGCTTGCGTTTCCCTACATAGGTATACAGCCATATCCGCATTTATTCATTTATTCTCCTAATTAGCGGTTGTCAATTACTTTGCGATCTACTTACAAACGCAGAGAAGTTTAGCGTCAACCACTCAATAATTCAATTAAAAATTTCACCAGCGAACGGGTTAATTACACACCCTCGTGACGCCAACTTTCAAAATTTCCAATATCGAAATCTACAGACGAGCTGATTGAGTTGAGTGGGGCTGCAATGACTGAGGAGAAGTAGAGTGTTTAGTTGGGTTGAGTTGAGTAGTGGTGGCTGCTAGCACATTCAGCGACGAAACAATACAGACGCTAATGCTAATTATAAGTTCATGAATATGTAGTACCTACGTCTGCTTCTAGGTGTACTGTGTGTGTGTGTGTGTGTGTGTGGTTATATGCTTATGAATATTTTCGAAAGACGCGAAGCTCTACGTTCGACACGCCCAGTTCGCGTTTAAGTGAAATGTCAATATTGACATAACCAAAATACTTATAGTGAAGGTGGTTCCCTCTAATTGCGAGGCGCATACCTTTCCTACCTCCGAGAAGAGGTGATAACTCCTCACCACCTGTTTTCGATATCAACTATTCGAGTAATTACACACTTTTGTATAGCCACCAAAGTGGAGGCAACAATTCGGTTGGCGTCCTGTTACCTGTACTCTCACAGTTCAACTAAATATGTCAAAAGCTGCAATTAAGCTGTCAGTCAGGTTGTCAATTGTCCTTGTCGGGTGTTTAAGTAGCGCCGTGATGGCGTGTAGTTTGGTTATTTTTGATTTTGAGCGAATGGGTTGCAGAGCGGACCCAGATAGGCGTTCACCGGTGTTTGCCAAGCTAATTAGATGGCATTTTACGGATACTCTTTGTTTGGGGAGAAATTAGTGAAAATATTAGCTAAAAATTGTGGCTTTAATTGCAATGTTTGTGCCAATGTGTAGTGGATGTTTGCTTTGCCATTGAATATGTTAATTTCATATCAATATTTGATGCGAAATTGCTGGCCTTCCCTACTGTTTGTATTGATGAAATGAGCTCTACCATGATATATAATTATTCAAATGCTGAAATGTGAACTTCAACCAATCAATACGAATCAAAATGAATTTTAAATCGACGACTTCGTTTGTTTAACAAACTCAAATGTGAAAATGTAACAATAAATTTGCAAATTTTTTAAATTTTGATGTATTTTTAAGCGGATTTCAGGTTCAAATCTATTATTCATTTGTTTCCTTTGAAAAGCAACAATTTGTTTATTTATGTTTCGAAATTCCATATTTCAGACATGCGGCCGAATATGGTTCTGCTTCCTGTCCACTTTTTGTCACTTCCACTAGTTGCTTTACATTTTTATTGGTGATGTACAATATAAAAGCTATTGTGGTTGCTTTTGCATGTTTCAGTTGTTATCAAAGAAATGTACGAACACAGGCTTATCTTTCGACGAGTATTTATTTCAGCGTTATTAGAAGACCACATTAATATAAATGGTTAATATATATGGTACGATATATATGGGCTCATAGATTGCTGAGTATTGACCGGGTAATCGGTATTTTAATGGTTGTACTTTCAAAGAGTCCCAGCCGGCACCAAAATTCGTAATTTACAAATTTTTCTCGAAGAAAATTTCTATCAAACAAAAAAATATTTTCCAGACAAACTAAATTTTTCGTGCGCTTGGAAAGGAATTTCATATTTGTTGGGAAATCGAAATTCGAAGAAATTTTTGCTTTTTCTGGTATAGTAAGTATTTGTATTTATTTCCACAGTGTGTTCTGCGTATGTACATACGTACACAAAAACAGGAACAGGTCACAGTGCTGCTGATGGGAGCTGAGCATGAAACTTCGTCAAATTCCTCCCAGCTTTCCATATAAAATGTACTCGCAGGCTTCTCGGTATCCAAATCAGCTAATAAAATTGGTTCGTAAACGAACTAAAAAGCCTCGTAAATTACGAGTATTTTACCATTGATATTTCCTTTTAAAACCATCGTGAATGAAAATCATTCGTAAATGAACTCGAAAACGAACCCGTAAACGACTTTTTTTTTTCGTTTTCGAATATTCGTTTCAGTGGATATTTGATTCGTATTTGTATTTGTGTCGTTTTCTTCGAGAATTACGAAGAAATGTTATCGTTTACGAACTTTTGGCCGGCTGGGTTTGAACTCATACGCGGTATATTGTTTTAATATTTGATTCAAGAGTGTTAAGTAAATATATCAGATGTCGTTTTTACTTCACAGAAAAAACCATGTATACATATAACCATCACACATGCATGCAGTCCGCGAAACAATACAACGTTCACAAGTTCCCCCTTGTACACAAAACATACAACTGCAAGTACGTTAAAAGTTGACAAAAAATAAAAACAATGGTACAGGTGCACATGGTAGAGGTCAACTGCATCTGTATGGGAATCATCTGTTACCGTTGGCAGTCATGTGACATGAGCACATAACAGAACCCCAAATACAGATGGCCGTATCAACCAACAAAGAGTATACACTCAAAAAAATCAAAGGAATTTCGTATACAGGTGCATAAAAGTGTAGTAGATTCGCCTTTCATTATCAGTATTTTCTCAATCATGGGGCCAATAACCGAAAGAACCGAAATTTTAATTAATTTTATTTTTTATAAGAAAAAAAGTTGAATGCCTACTGACAAAGTCATGTTGGTGAGAATGAACGAGCAACGGTAAGGGAGATACTGTACATTTCAGGTTGGTAACACCGATAAACAGCGGGAGCGGTAGCTCCCCAAGCTTCAGTAAAAGCCTTGTCATACGAACATGTACGCAGGCAAATGCACATCATCAGATGCACTCAGCAATGGCAAGAAATGCGCATTGACCAGCCGCAGAAATCATTAAAACCTTCACACAAACGTTCCATTGAAATGCAGGCGGGTTGGCAGTGAGAGCAACGATTGCATCAATATGACGCATGCAGGAGAGTTACCAGCATCAGCATCTGCATCAGAGTCATCCACATCTAATCCAAAGCTGCGCATCGTGATAAGTCACGTCAACTGTCGCACAGACGACATGGTATCCAGCGTAAGAGGCTTTCAGTGCACGGCGGCACAAGTCGAGGGCACTTGCATTTCTATGAACGCTTTAATTGTGCAGTTCTGAAGCTGACGAAAGACAATTTGGGTAGCCCATTGCAAGCTTCAATTCCTGATATGGCATGGACTAGGGCATGGACTAGGTTGTCCGTTACAGTGTAAATGCCATACACCCAAATCGACGCGACGGCATGACAATTTAAATGCATTCGTCGGAAAACATTAAAAAATGTGCGAGTGCAATTTTTCGCTTCTTAATTTTACAACTTCCAAACCTATTCAACCAGCCAAAGTCGAAAATGTTGAAACCGCAACGGTTGCAGCAGGAGCAACTAACACAACATCAGCTACAACAAGACCAAATGTCGCCAAAGTTTTTAAAGTTGGTGCCGTGCGGCATGTAACAGCTTATGCCAAGCAACGCCGCGCCACGAGCACACAAAATGCAAATTTTTTAAGTTTTCCCAGCCGAATTTTTACATATTTCTTTCGCTCGTTGTTGTTGTTTTTGCGCAACGAAATTATATTGCATACTTTTCGGCGAAGTCAGCGGACGGCGCGCGGTGTACAAAAAACCCGAAAGCAAAATTTGCACAATGTCAATGCATTACCACGCTTATTAGTCCCTTGTGGTTTCGCACAATTTCACCAACTCTGGAAACCGCAAAAAACTAAATGAAAGTAAGCACAAGGTGAAGGATGAGGGAGAAAATGTAAAAAAATGGATGGAGGACCAAATTGCAGCGGAAATGCAGCTTGCGTCCGACGCTGGCTGGCCTAAGCAACGGTGGACATGGTCGTCGCTTTCACTAATGAGTTTTGTTGACAGTTGTTGCCGGTGTTGCAAATTTTTTCTAGCCCACTCTATGTTTGGGCGAGTGTGTCCTGTGCCACCGTTGCACTGGCAGCAGCCGTGCTAGTTCAAGTTTGCTAACAATTTGTGCGAAAAGTTAATTTTGGAATTTGGGGGGATTTTCGGTTTGGAGTAAAAGAAAATGTTTTCGAACAACTTCTGTTTTAGATACTCGTACATGCAGTTATTAATTACGTTTGTTATTTATGAAGAAAAATCTTGGCATTGGAGCAATATTTCGCATATCAATCAAAGTTGCTAACCAACCCAGGCAGACAATCTGCATCATGTTTATCGACAATTCGATAAACACAACTTAAAGTAGTTGGCACATACACACAAGTGTAAGTATGTGGCGCCGGCAAATGAAACCAACTGAAATCAACCAATGAGAACGAAACAGAACCGAACCGGACAAACCAAACAAACAGTGATGAGCATGGAACTTTCCAAACTGAAATTGGACAGGAAAATGCGACGGTAGTTGCAATACGTCCGGAAGTATGCTAAGAAAATCACATCTGAAACGTAGAAGTTTTCTTTCTTTTAGCAAAGCATCGACGAAGCACGAATACTGCACCCAGTCTCTTTTCGCCGCCACGGAAGTTTCGTACCATTTCGGTGTTGGTGTTTCGTTTCGTTTCGTTTTGTTTTGTTGCGTTTACACAAAATTTCGCTGCTGATTGAATTGGTTTGTGTGAGGTGCTGTGGTTTCGCACTAAGTCCACAACCAACTTGCTTGCTTACATCCGCTTTTGAAGTTGGAAGACAACTCGAACCTACTCGTTGGCGAAACACAGACAGTGAAGGAAATTTATTGAAGCGTAAATTTGTGGAAATTATTTGAAAACCCGACCAGGATCCTCCTCTCCTTCTTATTCTCTGCTGTCGCTTCCTTTTATGAAGAATATTTCTTACAGAGAAGCATTTTGTGTATTATTTACTTTTTAATGGAAGTGCTGCAAAGAAACCACAATGCGGGAAATTCAGTTTGAAGAAGTGGCCACACTAAGAAGTAAACTGGTCTAAGCAGTAAACTCAATTTGTTTTGGAATGAAGAAGAAGAAGAAGAAGAAGCAGAAGCAGAAAGTCGAGAGAAATTAAGAAACCGGAAAGTGTGTATACGTACGTACTTTCGTTTTTCTTGGAAAGTGCAGAGGGTATTACTGGGGTCAGTTGCTTCGGTCACAGGAGCTTCGTTGGAAGAAATCATTGCAGACTAGCACTCTAACAACATGGAAACATTTGAAAATCTTGAATTGCTAGAAGCGAATAAACTGAACTTGACAGCATATTGAACAGTGGAAAAACAAAGGAAAAAATCCAATGAAACCGTTAAAAAAATCCTCTCCACTTCAAGCATGGATATCACAACGTCAACAACACTTCAGGCGAACTCAAATTTGTCCTTCTCCTTTGGTGGGGATAAAATAACGTCAAAGAAACCCATCCAAAGAAAATATGTCATTAAAATTTGCAAAAATATTCTCAGTATGAGAAAAAAAGAACAACTACACCAAACCAGATAAAGGCAAGAAGAGCTGCTACGAAAAGAGAACTTGGCATCCTGTTGAATTGGCTGTGACTTTTGTGTAAAAGCGCACAGCAAGCAGAAGAAGAGGACGAAGGAGGAAAAGCCTCCAGCAGTTTGTTGAAGAAAACCCAAAAAGGATAACAGAGAATAACAATAGATAAAACTTATTGAATTTCATGCAAATTCATAGTGAGGAAATAAAAAGGAACAGCCGCCAACCCAAACGACAAAAGAACCTTGAAAAATATTGGAAAAAAATCTGTTATTAAAAGTGGATAGCTTAAAGCAGCATACACCCAAAGGAAAAAAACGAAATATTCGCTGCCCAGCTAATTTTTGGGAACAAAAACAACGCGTGATCCGAACACGTTATGGTTTCAATGTCCAGTTGAATTCGCAAATAGTTTCAGACGATGGGACAATGATTTGGCGTGGAGAACGATGACGAACGATGACGAACGACTACGGATTCCACAGCAGGAATCCATGGTGTGTATACGAGACAAACGTTGCTTCAAGGCTTCAATTTGCGAGTCTCAAGCTCGCCAGATCCCATGTAGACTCTATAGCACTTTTGATATTATCTTTTCCGAGTGTATACAAAGAAGCTATATTCGGTGTACGTTGAAATCTCTTCGGTTTCTGTTGTCCGTTTTTCTGTTTTGCGGGATTTCATTTTTGAAACCACAAGGAAAGGAATTTATATTTTTTGCTTTGTTGTGCAATTCTTTAGAATCTAAGCTTTTGACCAGTGTTGCCAATATGCTGGAAGCATAGTTTTAATTTGAATTACTTTTTTCGCTCGTGCTGTTGTATGTTGAATGTACTTTCGATTACTTGCTCCACATTTCGATGCTTTCGACCTGATTCTGTGATTTTGATTTCTGTGGAAACTTTATTAAAATTATTTTCTTCGTCTCGAAAAGTTGCCATTTCCCTATGTTTCTGTCCTTATTGATTTCTGTTCTAATGGAAGTGAGCGAGGAGTCTGGCGAATACACTTTAAGTGTATCTGCAAAATATAAAAAAAAGTGCAAAAAACAAATAAAAAAAAAATAAAGGAAGTAACGACAAGACCTTTTCATCAAAAGCAACCACCAGCCGCAAGCCACACCACGTTTCGCACATTGCGCTGCTGTCGTTGGTGTTGGTGTTGTTCTTGTAGTTGTTGCCATCCAGCAGCATCCGCAGCGGAAATATGTCTTCGACTTCCGCTGAAAATGCCGCAGGTTGAAAACGCTGCTAAAAATACAAAAAATAAAATGTTTCACGTCATCGCTAAGAAAAATCGAAGACAAAATTGCTTTTGGTTTGTGTGAGAAAATGCAAGAAGAAAAAATGAAGAGAAAAAATACTTTATCGAAGTGACGGCGAAGGAAAAAACCGAAATGCGATGAAAATGTTTAGAATTTAGATTAATGCGAGCGAGAAATAACTCCGCTTACGTATTACATAAGATACTCGTCGGTATTTATCTAAAAATAAAAGCAGCTTGACTTGCGGCACAAAATAACGCCAAATGACAAAATGTGTCACGTAATCTGCCGTCATTATCCTTTATGTGATTACCGTTTACTTGTGTGTGAGTGCAGAATGCTTGTGTATGGACTTGTACACACACATATGCTGCCAGCAGACGTCTTGAATGTAACATGTTTTTTTGTGAGAGGGAACTAAAAAGCAATTTTGTTTCACATGAAGAGGGAAAAGAGGGCAGACATTTTGTTCCGAAACAAGAGTTTTGCGTCGAAAGTGCGACACATGTTATTATTGCAGGGAATACAAAATTAAGGCTAACGGTTTCGTTTCATTTAAAGAAGATCCAAACGAGTAAAAGATGGCAGTAGGCACGGAATTAGTTAGTACAAAGCGAAATAATCACAAATGGCCAGATTTTCCCACTGAAGAACTCACGAAATCGATGAAAAATTTAGTTTCGGTAGCATATCCCATTATAGCCTTCCTTCGCATCCTCCTCGCCGTCTGGACTGAGCGTACTGGCAAATGTTCGAAAAGTACAAGTTCATCAAAGCAAATGCTAATAACACCATTTGTCTGATGAGCAGAATTTAGTTAATACAAACAAATCAGTCATTCGGTTGGACTTGCATTGATGTGTGTGTACTGGCAGTATGAATGCTGCATCAATGCCGATAGAAATCGATTTACCACAATGCACACATTGACAAAATGCAATTGTGTAACGTATAAACGAGAAGCAGGCAAACCAGGCAATGCCAACATCGGCAACGGCAGCAAGGGCAGAAACATGCTCATGGGGTACATTGGGAAGCGGATGTGACAGACACAACACACACATGTACACATGCGAAAAACATCATACAAAATGTAACAAATAGCAGAAATGCATTTTTGTGCTTTGTTATTTGCAAATGACGACCAAAAATGCGGCAGATTTACAGATTTTTCGTGCACAGACGCACTAATACACAAACATGTACATATCTACATATGCATATTTAGTACATGTACCGATGTACGCACATGTTCATACAAAGGGTAGAAATGAATGGCAACCGGATATCAACGAATGCAGTCAGCAAGCAGCACTGACATAACAAAACGAATCGAATCGCCTCCAATAGAGGCGAAGCGAGACGAAGTGAAGTGAAATGAAAACGAATATTGACAATTTATTCATTGCATTTGTTGTTTGTGTGCGGCAACGTCAGCGTCTGCCGGGAATATACCGGGTATCAGCAGTCAGCTTGGTGTGGGTGAGAGCCTGAGCATACATTAAAGCATTGGAATGCTTTTGTATTTGTTTGTACGTGTCAGTGTGTGTGTGTGTGTGTGCATGTGCATGTGTATGTGTATTTGTGTGTGCATTTCGGTTAGTGTGTGTTACTTGGACTAACAAAGGAATTTAATTGCTGCGATGGATGCGAAGCTTTGGTTTGGTTTTTGTTGCGTTTGCAAATCGTTGTATTATTTGAAATTCTAGTAGTGCCACCTATTTGGAATTGGGAATTCAGAAATTCTCGTTGAAAGAAGTACAAAATTTTAGCAAATATTGCATTTTTGAATTTACCTACTATTTAATAAAATGACTTCTGGGAAAACTGTTTGTTACGGGTGTTCTCAAAAACTACCACATCGAGTTTAATAATTTCATTCTCTCTTTCAAACAGATATCGGCACGATATAGCTCCACACATTCTTCAATTATTTTATGCTTAAGGAACTGAGTGTAGAGCCAAACAAAAAAAAACTCTCAAACAAAGTTTTTCCAACATTTATTGAAAATGACAATGGAAAAGGGAAAAAAATCAGGAACGAAAAAATGTTTCGAAAAATATTTTTAATTATGACTTTAGGGAAAATGAAGATTGGGCTATGTTAGTTTTAATTTAGAATCAATCGAAAAGAACCACTGAGACAGACATTTCTCAACATGTTGTCGCATAGTGTGATTAAAGGGAGTGAGTGCCCCAAGGACAGTCCCCGGGAATCATGAAACATTCCACAACTTTACTTACAAAATTGATTTGCAGAAATTTCGTTGCCCTACTTTTGTCGTTGGCAGCCATCTAAAATTTAAGTTTACATTGTGCGCTGATAGCGGAAACTTTTTAATCAAAGTTAATTGCGGAGTTTTGCTTTTTGCAATTTTCACCATAATACCAAACACACACACATGCTAGGACAAGTACAAACATTCTTACTCGTACATGCATGCAGACGAGCAGACGAGCAAACCAGCAAGTGCATTCAAAGCATTCGCAGTGAATGTGGATTAGAGTACAGTTCATACACACATACGTGCTGTATGCGAGTACAAACATGGCGAAATGCACTTTTTCAAACTTGCCCCGTTGTTTTTGTGTGCGCTCTAATGCAATGCAGGACATTTCTTTCTTTGACGTTAAACTGTCATTTTTCTCGTATACTCGGGAATAACCCACTCGGCCCTAGCGCCCCCATATTCATGCTGACACTCACCGTTCCTGATTAAATTTTATTCAGAGTTGATATATTTTTTCCTAGCTGGTGGCTTGGTCCTCCGTATACCAGCGGCACATACTTTTGCTCTTTATTAACCTGACGGCCCGGTGGCCCGGTGGTTACATGAGCTGATATATTTCACGTGTGTGTGTGAGTGTTTTTCCTGGCATCGTCTGTCGCGTAGTTGTCTGTATCCCCATGTCTATGCAATCATATGTATGTGCAGATACATGTAAGTGTGTCCCAGGCCCTGCCTCTGTGCATGGTGAAACCGGAAAATTAATCCTAATGAGTCCTGTCATACCCATACTCTGGGCATGATGTGATTTCTGCAGCTGTAGTTGTTGGCTTATGCTCTGTGAGTTAATGCAATAAAAACAGAGAAGTTTTTTCTTCCGTTTTGCCATTTTATTTTTGTGTTCACAGCGAAATGGAAACATGGCAACAATTTTGTGATCTTTTATACCTTTGCTATGTACAATGTACATATATGCAATTTACTATAATTTTTTTTTGTGCAAAATGCAGGTAATGTCGCAAAGTGATGCGATTTGCGATGCTGCCTGCCAGACTACCTTGTTGTGGTTGTTGTCGTTCCTGTCGCTGTATATCAGGGCAAGGGGATCAGTGTCAACATAGGAACCCAACGTCCTGCCTTTTATCGTTTACTACGGTGGTGAGGGAGGGAAAAGAAACAAACACGGACATAGCAGACTACAGTTTATGAGTTCAGTTTGGAACTTATTTGAAATAGAAAAATGTTTTATTTTAAAATGAAGTATGGTAATCGCTAGTTTGGCGCACTAGGATTTTATGTTGTCCTATCGCGGTAACTTCTTATATTGACAGGCCACAATCTCATTAAACATTCCTGAAGGTTTTCGTCGACATTTCGCCATTACTGGGTCATTCCTTTCCTTCCCCCTCGCATTCATAGGCCTTTTTCGTTTTCAACATATGGCATCGTACCCATTGTTGGTACAGTCAAAATATTTTGTATGGTGCCGACTCCATTGAAATTTTACATGTCTATTTTTACACTTGCATGGGTGTACTTGTCAACTGTAAGAGTTTGTCACAAAAATCACGTTCGACAAATACTCGGCGACATCAGGCGAAACAACAACAATGAAAGCAGCCATTGAGAAAGTATCTGCAAACATATTTCGCTTGAAATGTCAAATAAATTTACGCTCAATTTAAATTTAAAAAAACCAAAGTTGCATATGAAAAACAAGAGACAGACAGACAGGCAGGCAGGCAGTCTTGGTATATGTGTAGGTGTGTGTATGTTACAGGCAACCACCACGTGAGGCACATCCCCTCACAACTTTTGTTTTTAATTTCAACTTGGTTTTGTTTATGTTCTTGCGACTGTATGTAAATCACGTGAGGTTGGCAAGGATCTTGCGATGCGGGCACCGAGTCTGGCTGGCTGCGCGACTGCTGTCTGGCTGTCAAGAACACCACTAAATGCTTCAATATTCTCAGAATTCACCAAATGTCGCTCGGAATTTAAGGAAAGCTATTTTCAGTTCGATTTGGCTGATGGAATCCACTATGGAACTGAACGTTTCATTTATAAATCAAATTATGTTTTATTTCATTTTCCATACACACTTACCACTCATATACACAATTCCTGCCACTTGCGATGATTTTCAATAAAGTGTTGATTTCAATTAACACTGACTTGCACGTTAAAAGCGCACACAATCATTCATTGCTCTACACACATACAAGCACCCATATACAAGCACACACACACTGCACTCGTTCGCAAACTGACAGCAAAAAGAACCTTGCTGCTTCGATGAACAAATAAAAAAGAAATGTATAAAAACGGACAATGGACGCATGATGTGTTCGGAGGAAAAGTTTTTCGTAAAAAGCTGAAACATCAGAGATGAATTAAGTCGGTCAAACTTCAGAAATTTCAACAAAAGGACGACATGAATGTGTGCAGCGAAATTTGTGTGCAGAAGTTACTGGTGATGTTGGTTATCAAGTGCTCGGATGTTTGCGTGTGTGATCAATAAAAATGTTATACTGGCAGTACAAATACTTCTTGGCTTTAGTAAGCCTTTTTTGTGAAATATAGGTACTCATGTAGATTACAAATAAATACTTGCAAGCTCCAGGAAATTTTCTACCTATTCCAAATGAAGAGCATTTCATTGAGGTTCTCTGTTAAATAATTTAGTTTATATTTACTTCGGATCAACTTGCTATTTGCTATTTGTCCTCCCAGCTCGCTGTTTGCGTCTCTCTCTCTCGCTGTTTGTGCTGCTAAACAGCTTGGTCCTGCTTCCAACCTATTCCATTCGGCAGCTTTGGCTTGACAAGAAAAGCTGTCTTAAAATATTGATTTTCTCAATTCATTTGTAGCCAAAGCCAGCTTTTATACATTCTTAATTAACATGCTCGACATTCGGTATACATTTTACGAAGTACGATCTGTGAATGCTCGAGTACATACGTATCGAGTGTACGAACGTTGTACAAATATTCTTGTCTGATTACCCCCAAATTACCACACATTTGCACTAAAACGCACACAAACATGGACACACGCACACATACAAAAACTGTGTGTTCAGTGAAAGACAAACAAAGCTGGACATGCAGCGCCATTACAACAATAATGGATTAAGTTTCATTTCCTGTGCAGGATGTGTGTGCGTGTGTGGGTGTGTGTGTTTATGTGCGTTTTCTTTGGATTTGTCTTTTGACAGGTTCTTGCACGAGGAGGAAGTGAGATTTGTTCCAGTATGTGGTTGTATGTGAGCTACATAAAAATCACAACAACACAACACAACACATTCAGATTCACAAACACATACTGTACGACATTACCAGCATAAAATTAGAAATTAACACGAAAATCAAATGAAATTAATTCCCTTTCGCAATATCGTGCTGTGCTGTACCACGTCGCAGAGCACAGCTCGCTGTTACGACGTACATTGCCGCTGCTGGCAGTTCCCGATGAAGGAACTAAATAAAATATAGAATTTCATTTGCGCGATGATACAATTTCATTTATTTTGTGCACATCCTAAGGGAGGGAAAGGCGAGGATACAATGACATAGTTCGTGGAAATTGGGTTTGGCGAGGGGAAGGGGTCACTGAGACTATGCGAGTCAGAAATCAATGAGTATGTCGACATGCTCAGCATCGGAGCTACAGTTGGAGGGAAGCTGGAGTCTGCTACACCCAGAACATTTGTCGAAATTGGATTTTGAATATTGATCGAGCGGAAACTTTAAAATCAATGTGAGTCAATGCGATCAGACTTTCTAGTAGACTGAACATGGAAAGTCCCATAAAGTATTGTGTACCAAGGCTTCCCCATAGGCACAATAACTGTCTCTTAATCTTTAAAGCACCTACAGATCATATGTTGGAGTGCCCATTTTTACGGTGCCCATTTCTCAAAACGAAAACAATAGATTTCCCTGGTTATGCCAGGATCTCAAAGAAGGGAGTCTTGAAATCATGATCACACAGCTTGCGGGCTGAAAGTTATATGGTACGCATTGTAGTTTTCTTTCGGTGTACGTACATAGAGTGCATATATGTTTTGTCTCGTGTGTGTGTGGAAAGGGACTTTCTTCGCATATTGATTTCTTGGATGATTTTCACTCTTGCTGCTGTTGCCCTTCATCCAGACCAACCCATCCCAACGCAACAGCAACAATTTATATAAATGTGCGTAACGCAAATGAAGGAATGTATGGAAGAATAATATGTCTCGAAATGAGAATGTATATCTACACTTAAACGCCATTAATTCTTGTGTGTGTGGCGTGCTGGGTATACACGAATGCGCTCTTCTGTGTGAGTACATTTGAAATGAAATTACAATGCTATTACTTACAATTGGAAACAGTGGAAATGCCATTTAAAAATTTACCATAAGTTCTATATAAATCATACGCCATGGCTGACAACCCAAGTATGCATGTGTATATAATGTTACCTGTCCTAATTTTCTAGAGCTTTCGAAATGTTGATTATTTAATCCTATGATGCATACCTGAAATAAGAAAACAAATGACAGGTATTAGATAAATGGTTTTCTTTGAATTGCATTATGCTGTAGTCAATTGTGTTATTGAAATGGAAGAAACTTCAAAAAAATGTAAGCAAATAAATAATTTCTAAAGCATCCACACACACTCGTACATGCATTCATACACCCACATTCTCACACAAACACACACGCACACATACAAATGTAGTAAATTTATTTCCAAAGCAAGAGGACCCGAAATCAATGCGGAAATTATTACGGCTGTAAATATGCGTATTAGCCAAATAATATTCAGTCAGGCGTTGCCCATTCATATTTGCAAACAATAAGCCATCATCGACAGCAGTCGCAGGGATGGCAGACAGAATACACAGCTATGTACAGCGTCATCAGCAGTAGTGGCAACGTTGCCTGAGAAGCTCCAACATATGATCAATAGGTCGCAGGCTTAGTATTAGGTGCTTTAAAGATTGAGAGACAGTTATTGTCCCTATGGGGAAGCCTTGGTACGGCATGTATTGTATTCCATTGTGTCAGCAATACAATTGTATTTGCTGCGACTGAACGCCTCCGTGTTGCTGTAGTATTGGCGTTCGTATGGTATTTGCTTTTATTTGCCGTCAAAGCACACATTTTGAACCGAATGCATGTACTCGTAATTATTTGATTCTTGTGTAGGTTCCCATAACTTAATTATCATCTAATTAATTTAAATCTTCTGTAAGTTTTGACGGATTTTTATAGGTCAAAAGATATTATAAAGGGAAATAATTTTGTAATTTAAATTTTAATTTGTTTAAGTGAGAACTCGCAATTAAGATACAATCTTAGACAGAATAATAACTTAGAAGTATAATCAACAAGGGCCTAAAACTAAACTATCAAATAAAAATAATAAAATAAATATAAGTGAGAATAAAAATAAAATAAGAAGAAGAAGAAGAAGAGAGAAAGGCAGAAAAGTGAGATATATGAGGGCATTAAGACAAATGCTGAATGATCAAACGCGGTATTGGATATTAATTGTAAATGACTAGGCAAAGTATTCCACGATCTCGCCGCGCTAACGGAAAATAGCCCACTAGAACTTTTGAAATTGTAATTCGGTATTATGAGATTTTCGCTTCTGTCAGATCTGCAGAATTTGGACCCTTAGTATAGTTAATAAAGGCTTAACTTTGTAATTCGTTATTTTGTTCCAGTTCCTTGAATTCACCACATTTGATACGCTCTATGTTCCGGTTTTGTGTTCAAACTCTTGTATGTTGGCGTCGATGAGGAGACCAATGAATACACGAGTAAACTTTCTCCGGTAGAACTGGAAATGTTGCGGTATGCGTCCGAGTTAAATTTCCAAATTTGTATTTAATTAAAATGTATTGATTGAGAGAGTGGTTTACAAGCTGCTTAAACAACTGCTTGCAACAGTAAAATAATAAAAATGATTCCGGCTGGGAATCCTTTTGCACCTTGTATTCACTATAAAAGTTCGTCCATTGGGCTGTTGAGAGTTCTTTCGGTACAACTTTTTCCACTGCTTTCTTAATTTTATTAGTTTTGTAAAACTTTTTGTTTTCTTTTTTACTGATTTTCTTTAAATTTCTTCTGTTTCCTTTCGGTGCAGGCATAAATCAAGCATACAAGTTGCCACTACTCGCTACTATTCCATTCATCAACATCATTTGTCTGTCGACAGGTGCAACATAAACGGTGCGCCCCCACCACGAGCAGTCAATGCTGTGCTAGCTTTCTCGCTGCAAGCGCCACCGCCTCGTTGCATCAGCTTTGTTTCTTCATGCCCGTAAAGCCGTAAAGAATTTAATTGCATTAATAAAGTTAGCACAAGCGAAATTGTTAAATTCGCAATTTATGTGTTCGCGGTGAAGTTGCGAAATGATTTTCGCACCACTGTACCCGCACTCCTACTTGCAGATGGGTGAAGGACGTACATTTTTATGAAAGTAATCATAATTTCCTCATGGAGCTAGCGAAAATAATAAAACAAACTAAAAATGGTGTATGCTGGATTCCTCAGCGATTACTTGCAGTTTTTACAGTTTCTGGGTAGAATTTTACCGAGTCTTTCTGTTTTTATATGCGCGCAGAGTTGATTTTTTGCGGGGCTGAACTGAATTCGTACGGAAAATCAACATTGTAAACTTTTGTGTGCGAAGGTTGCAAATATTGTTGCAAGTAAGCAGAATTATGGTGGAAGCCAACACAAATGCAAAAATAGACGCGCAAAAAAATCGACCCACAAAATAAAGAGCAAACAAAGTAACAAAAAAGCGTATCAAAAAAGGTATAAAAATGTGCCAACATAAAGCCGAAAAAGACTCTGCTTTCGGAAAGAGAAGGTGTAGGAAGCTGAGAGCAAAAGTGTAGCGAAGCCAATATTTATGTTGTGGGGAACTGAAGATGGAGTTGGTCCGTTCAAGAATTGAAATGGGGTCAACGGCATTTTGCCGAAAAACTATTATGAGAAAACCGAAATTTATGAGCAGATTTGTTAGCGCTTAAGAAAAACCGAAAATATGCTGTTCACAAAAAAAAGGTTCCGAAGGAAATTGTCTGCAGAATGCAACATTCGCCGATAGCATGACAGAATTCACAAAAAAAAATGGAAGAAGAAAAAACACAGTGTTGCCGCGCTCAAAAGACGAAAAACGCCATTTTTAAAAAGCGAATTTTAACACTTTGGCCGCAGCTGGTGCATTCTTCATACTTGAAGATACACACTCACTCCATACAGTGCGAGGACTCTGGCAACGGGCAACGGGAAACGGAAGCACATAAAAAAGAGCGCAACAGCGCCTGAAAGCACATGGGGAGCGCACACAACCAAATGCAGTGAACGATAGCGAACACAAACACACACACATACAAACAAAACATAAGCCAACTAGCATGTTTTAGTGTAGAAGAAAAATGAAATGGAATACAGAATTTAACAAGAATGCCGAGAGTAAAGTTTTCTTCATTTTTGAGGAAAAATGTGTTTCTAAAATGAAAATCAACAGAAGATATTGCAATAGTTACAACGCCCGGAGCAGCTGAAATGAAGTTGGCCAAAGAAAATTGTGTTTTGATGTAAATATCTACGTCGAAGGGGAAAGTCTCACGCCAGCAGCGGCACTCAGATGCGGGTTGGTTCCGATGTCTCTCGCGGCTATCGCTCTGCGGTTTTTGAATTATGGTTTCTTGTATTTCAGCGAACAGACCGCCAGAATAATAAAAACTATGCACAGAAAAATTGAGCACTCGGCGCTGTTGCAGTGTGAGACAGCAACAACACTGCCTTCGGTTAAGACAACTGATTTAGAGATGGTAACAACATGCCCCTTCCATTGGATCTATGTACCTTTGAAATGAATCAGCTACTGCAACTACGTTGGCTTGTAACAGAATGAAACTGTTTTCCATTTTATTTGTACGTTATTAAGTTGATAATCCTGCATATATGAAAGTGCCTATTGGCACCATTATCCTCCATATTCAGTCGGGTTGCATAGAAAAAACCATCCTTAATCCAGTAGAATTTTATATTCGTACAATGACAACTGGGCATTAATTACTTTTTAATTAAGCCACCTTGTCCGGAAACCATTTTCAGACAATTCATTTAGAAATTTTGTGTGATTTTTTTGTTTCATCGACAGCATTGAACTAGATGAGTATTAAAATGTAATAAATTTTTGCATTTCAAAATTAATTTTTCATAAGTGCAGCTACATTGAAAATAAATGAAAAATGTCCGAACATTGTTCAGGTTTCCCTCTTTTTAGCTTTATTTGACGTCCATATCGAAGCTTTCAATTTGGCCGCGGAAAGCAATTCAATTGCCACGCTGACGACGCATCATCATCACATCAAAAAGGTTTTTTCGCCCACATTTTCATTTAGTCTCTTTTTGTTCTGGTTTGATGCGACAGAATTTACGCTGTTTTCTATTTTTAGCGCCCTGGAGAGCCCTCACTCAGAGTGAAGGTCCAAACAAAGGCCGACAACGAAATTTCACAGACGAGGTCAAAATTGGGAAAATACCGTTAACAAAACTAATTTACTATTGCATTGCAAAGGGCCGCTAGTGGGTCGCTGTACTCGGTATATTCGAAAAATTTGTTACGGAAATTGTTGTTTAAAAATAATCAGAATGCATTTTAATCACTGTGCGGGCTTAGTTTTTTCTTTTTTTTCGGTGTTGTTGTTGTTGTTAGGTTCCTTTGTTTTAGTGTTGTTGTGTGGCTGTTATATTTGGAAATGCAGTGAAAATTGCAAACGCAAACGCACACGCACACCTATACACATGCGCATGGAAACAGTGTACAGGTGCTTTCATGCTTAGGAACCATTGTTGTTATGCCGGCAATGGGGCTGTCGGTGGTGGTGGTGGTGGTGGGGTCAGCGGTGCAAACGTGTTTATGCTTTTATTATGCAAAAATCAAAGGAGGCGCGCCAACTGGTTTTGCAGTTTGTTTACTGCCTGCCTCCTTGCCTTGCGTTGCCTTGCCTTGAATTGCACACTTTTAGGGGCATATGCATTTTGAAGCATATGCATTAGGGCACGAATGGATGTGTGCATGTGTTTACTGCTGTGCGAACAACGGTAATTTATTTAAACCGGAAATGCGCCATAATGAATGTGAAATTGCGGCGCTTGCTCGTTGGCTCGCTGAACAGTTGCTTAATTCGGTTTATTGTCTTTCGCCCGGAGTTGAGATCATTTAAAATGGAAATTCAAAAAGGAAACAAAGCCCCGTACGTCACAAAAGGCTGTTTATGCTGTATGGGGCTGATGACGATGTGGCGGAGAAATAGCGAAGTTTAGCCCAAATTTCCCATTATCCCCTCGCAAGGGAAAACAAATTAAATGTTTTTTCTTTTGCATCCGAAAAGTGACACAAAAGCCGCAATGATTGGTAAACCATCGCACAATAACCGCAATTACAAAAGCAAAAAAGACCCCAACAACCACATCGAAAAAGCGGAAAAGTGAATTCAATAAATGCACGCACTGGCCGAAAGCGGGCCCGCCTCCGCCACCACCGTCATTCTAACGCAATTAAGCGCAATTTATTGCACAACATTTTCTTTTATTAATGCAAATTTCCATATTCGACCACATTTAACAGAAGTGCCCAGCTGCCAAGTGCAACCAATGAAACATGAACAAAAACTGTTGCCGTCTATATTTTTGTTCGGTATTTTAATTTGAATTCCACGTGGGCATAAAAAATAATTAAAATTTGTACTCCATACAAAGTGCAATTATTGGCATTATTGTTTTTGTGGTGGCGCCATTAAAATCGATTTTGGAAATACCCCAAAAAATAAATGAAACTCGGTGTACCCACGGAAAACCTTAATTTGCAAGTCAATTCCGAAGCCAGGCTGGACCGGTTGGATATTGCGAGAGCTACACCCAAAACCTGAAATACTAAGTCTCTAGGAAGAGAAAATAGCCAACAAAACTAGCCTCGCCGTTGTTATCGTGGGCCCAAAATTATATTCATAGTGGGCCGTACATGCAGATAAGCGAAGTTATCGCCGCAAAAAATGGCACATTCATGCAAATGAAATTGTTTTTTGTCGTAGCAGCAAAATTAAAGGTAGTTGCACTCATATATAAGGATTCCACGAAGTAGTAGAAGCTTTATGTATGTCAGATGGTTACTAGGGCGGAAAAGGCGACAAGTGGAACTACCTCTATTTCTTCTGACTTTGGTGTTTTGCGTATGGGTTGCAGCCGCTGTGTTCCCGTCGTTTGGTGGTGGTCCAAACACTACACATGAACGCTTCGAATCGATACGATTCATTTCTACCTGCCAGCTGCGACTCTTCGCCTGGATTTTCCGAAC